>JAWZYV010012744.1:0-255552 GCA_038373885.1 Cheiracanthium punctorium | reverse complement strand
TCTCAAGCTTTAGTGAACGGCTTGGGTTTTTCCCGAGTTGCTCAAAAGTGGCCGTCTGAACGTGCCCTAAATATGCCGGTCTGTAAAGGATTATATATAACAATATTGAAGAACTGTTATAATGGAAGTTTTAATGCAAAATAATCATTCAATATGCACTTCCATAAATTGCCAAATAATAGAAAATAAGCATAAAAGTAAATTATGATTTTTTTTTTTTTTTTTTTTTTTTCTCTACATTTCTTTTGTATGTTAATTTACAAATATAGATGGTATAAGACTACACATCAAAATAAGTTTTAAAAATTGCTTTTACTTTCTTAACTGGGCTTGTAGTACTTCATTTCTAAGCCCCATTTTTTTCAGTCCTGAGTGAAGTCAGTGCATGTTAATGTGTGTAAAATGAAAGGAAAAGAGGGTTTTACAGGGTTCAAATGCCATGTGTGAATATTGAAAATCCAGACATGTCAGGTTTTTTCCTCCACAAATTTTGTTTTTTATGTTTTAATGTGTTTGATCAACAATTTTTGTCTCATTTATAGTTGTGATTTATCATGGCAAATGAAGATAAGATCACAGCTCGCTTAACCCAGATTTATGGTGAAAACACTAACAAAGTATTTGATGTAAAAGGATCAAAGGTATGATAATATTCTTTAATGTACTATTGAGAAACATTTCATTTTTCCTGATTAAAATTTTTTTTGATTCTAGGTGAAGCATTAATAAAAAAAACTTTTTTACCTTGTTATTCCATTCTTGCATTGTATGAAACAGACACTATTTCTGCTCCTGTAATGTATAAGAATATACGATGCTGTATCTATCAGGGTTGTCTGATTTGCTGCCCAGGTAGCTCCCCATTTCCCCCACCGGAGTGGGTATTTTACTCAGAGATGAGATTCTTCAGCTTTTTGTGAATAAAGATTAAATCACTTTTTTCTCTGAAAATTCTGTTTTTTCTGTGAATTCCTGATTGTAGTTGTTAGTTAACTGTGTGATATTTTTATCTTCTAGCGTGTTCCAATATTTTTCTTCTCTTAAAACTTCTTTCACATTAATTAGTTATAAATATCACATACAAATTTTTGCTCTCGTACGATTTCAGCTTTTTTGCTCTTTTGCCAATCTCATACCTGTTTACTGTAAAAAACCCATGGGTTTTTTCAGTAAAATGAGTTTTTTTAAGATAAAACTTTGCATCATTTTAAAAGAAATATCGGAATAATAATTTAATTTAAATTGTAGAAGCATTTAATTTCTTAGATAATTGTCTTAATCCCAGAACAAAGATAGTCAAAAGTTTGCAAGATAGTCAAAAAATGATCAGTATTTCTTTAAATATCTGCAAAAATGTGTTTGTTCATCAGCTTTTGGACATTGAGCATATTTTATAATAACATAATCATAAATTCGTATCCTTGCAGGTGACCATAGGCAGAGGTTATAAATGCGATGTTAGACTTCAAAATCTGAATGTTTCACGAACCCATTGTATACTGAATCGTACTGACAAGGGATGGAAAATTTCAGATAATAAAGTATGTTTGTAAATATTTTTATATAATTATTTTGGTGTAATTGTATGAAAATTATATCCAATTATTTGTTTCAAAGTACAGTTTTGTTTTAAGATTTAATAGTTATTATTTGTAGAATTTATTCTTAGTGATATCTGCCTGTCAAAATAAATTTGCAAAGTTCAGTGATATTTCATGAGAAAAAGTATTTCACTCACAGCATCGTAATTTATAAATATTTTATATTGATTTTTCGACACCACCTAGGACTGATATGATTGATAATTACCTTTTCTGAAATTTTGATAGTTTTTCTTAAACTATTCAATTGTCTGCTAAACGAATCTCATAAATTTCAAGAGTATTTAAATTATTGACAGAAAAGATAAAAATTTCAGAAAAGATTAATTAGGTCAGAAACTGGATGGTGGAAGAAAACATGCAAAATATCAATAACTGGATGTGTGTGTGGAATAATTTTACCCACAGGATAACATCGGACTTCACGGCTTCCTTTTTTCAGTGCTCGGATATCACCTTAAGTAGTGTTTGATAGGCAGCTTTATAGTGCAGTGAAAATAACCTATTATGACAAACTTAAAATGAAATTTGTCTTAAAAAAAATTTAAGGCTTTTTAATTCACTTTTGTTTTATTGATTCGTGATATTTCCCCTCTAAAAATTGGGATTATTTTTATTCTTAGCTTTAAGCTTTTGTCTCCCTCTCTGACTTTGTTCTTACAAGAGCAATTTTAGTATTGTGTTCTGTTTATTATAATTAGAAAAGTGACTTAATTGTAATGGTCCTTAGCTATATTTAATGAAATTTTATTTAGCCATTTAATTCATATAAGATTAAAACCTTTGACAACTAAAGTTCAAAGCTAAGTGGCTATGTAATTCTTACTCAGAAACAAATTTAGTGTGGTTTTTATTTTGTTTAAAGGCTATTTTTTTATGGCCGTTAAATGCATTTGTTGATATGCTGTTTGTCTAATTGTAAAGATAATAATTTTTAGCTTATTAACTCCAAACTTTTGTATATGTTATTTGTAATAACTTCTGGTCATGTTTGTTTCATAGTTAATGCATTTATAAATCAAAATGATTATTTTAATTTAGAAAAGAAATGCATTAATAGAACTAATGTTGTCTCAGGAAGACCCACTGGCTTTGAAAGTTTTGATTTGTTGATTTGTAAAGAAAACATTTTTACTGTATGTTTGATAGCTTGGTATTACACAATCTGATATTTTACTATTTTTATAAATGACACTTTCAGGTTCATTTTTTCTTACTGATATATTTATTTAGCATAATTATAATATGTTATAATCACATATATTTTAAATTTGGCTAGCAAAAATCGTGCTGCATGGCAGTGGGTACTGCTGATTCTTTGCTGGCTTGCAGAGTATTTTTGTCAAATTTTACATTAAGATCACAGATAAATTTTGCCTTGGGATCCTGGTGCTGCATATTGATACAGAAAATTATGCTACCGGATTTTAAATACACCATTTTTTTCTTTTAACAGCTTGTTTTACAAAATTAGTTTAAAATGTAAAAATGTGCTTGCAATTGAATTATTCTAAAAATCTGTGTTAAAGGCTTACTAGATGTTTCTTAATTTGCTTAGATTTATCTTAAATAATTGTAAGTTCAAAAAATGATTATTCATCTAATTAAGTTGTTCAAAAGCATACTATTTGTGTCATAATAGTTTCATTGAAAACAGTGTATTACAGTATCCTTGCTATATTGCTCCTCAATATATCCCACATTTTCTGTGGCACCCCCCTTTTTTTTTTCTTCTCTGCTTTTACTCTTTTTCATTGTAAATTCTACTATGGCAAATTCAGGGTTCCAATTCACTATGCCATTAACCCTGCACATTCATATAAGTAAGATGCAGTTGATTAATTTTTGTTCAGTGATATTTGCTGGAAAGCAATTTGTTAAAGGAAAATCAAATCGACTTTGGATAATACCTTCTTCAGCCGAAAATGAAAAGATTTATGCAAAAATATAAAGGAAAATGATTTTTACTTAATTTAGT
Organism: Cheiracanthium punctorium; assembly: GCA_038373885.1. NCBI lineage: Eukaryota > Metazoa > Arthropoda > Arachnida > Araneae > Cheiracanthiidae > Cheiracanthium > Cheiracanthium punctorium. Next base: position 251,973 of record JAWZYV010012744.1, on the reverse strand, counting down.
CTAAAAATACTTTACAAGCAGTTCATACTTACTGGTTAAAAAAATTAGTGTGATCCCTGCAAATGTATACATTATCCCTCCCCCTTCAAGATACATGATCACATCATGAAATATATTGTACATTTTTTATTTTCTTCTAACAAGAGCAGTATTATGAGAGGCTACTGCATATTCTGTATAAAATTTTAATTCCTTGCTGAAATTATGTATTTATTTGTCGATTAGAGTCAAAATGGTACCTATATTAGTGGAAGAAAGCTATTGCCTGGGGAGTCTCGCTTTTTGCAGTGTGGTGACATCATATTTTTGGGGCCACCAGCAGAAATGCCTGAAGCCTTTTGTTTCGATGATGCCTTTCTTGATGAGGAACTTCTTAGGGATGATAACGAAGACCAATTAGCAGCACCAGTATCAACAGTACTGTCTTTAGTTTTATTTATAATATGCATTTAGTAAAAATATTTTATTCGGGTTGATTGCAATTAATGTAATATAATCCTTGGCATAAAAAAAAGCAAAGAAGCTTCAAACTGAAAAGCAAAGAACGTTTTTTGGAAAAATTATTTATTTTTGTTCTGGAAAACTGTTTTTTAAAGTCATTCCATGCCATGTGCAGGACAGTGATGTCATTTTTGAAATGTGCAACACCCCCCCCCCCCAAATAATAAATAAATAAATAAAAAATAACTAACATGCTAAACTGAGAATGTAGTTTTCCCTTAATTTTAATGTAGTTTGTTTTGAAAGTTTCATGAGATGGTAGCTGGAAGAATTTTTTTACAAGTGTCATGTATGAGACAGAGGCACTGCTTTTATAAATGGTTCAAGTTTCAACTTATTATAATCAGAAAATTAAAAATAAGTTAAAATTTCACATTAAATTCAGCATATTTAGCTGGAAAGATGTTGGCATGTTGAAAAAAATGTGTCAAAGAAAAATTTAAATCTATCCTGTATGTGACATGGAATGGCTCGTCTTTTGATATTACTTTTGATTATGTGTGTACCTGCCAAGTGTCACATATTTTCTACAGAAAGTACATCCTGTTAAAGGGCAAAATTAGCAATAGCCATTGGCCGAAAGGCAACGAATTGTAAAAAATTGTTTAATAATTATGTCAAGTGCCATTATTGCCAGTTATTATAAGTCTTTTCCAAAAGATGAGAGAAAAGAAAGTTTTATTTTTTAATTATTTTTAAATTTTTTTTTGTATTTATCTCCAGGACATGAAAAAAAATTATTAATAGTAGTATTGCTAAAATCATGCTATGTTGTCATTCAAACCATAAATTATATTAACTGCTTGAAATGTATAAAAAGTTCTTTCATTCAGCTCATTAAACTCAAAAGACTTCTAACTTGGCTACTAACTTAAATAAATGGACACTATAATCAGTTTTCTCAATTAAGTCTAATATCTTGTAATGAATCTACACTAAATCTCTGACTGCCTAAGTTACTACAGTGCTTAATCTAGACTAGAAAATCTGCAAGTCGCGCTGACTCACTATCAGTAAAATTAAGATCAATTTAGAAAATAAAAGGAAAACTATTCCCCCCCCCCCCTACATTAAAAAAAAATCTTTCTCTCATGCAAAACTCCCCCCAACCCCACATGCAGTCAATGATTTTATACCTGAATATTTATTTCTGCCCAAAAATAGGGGGAATGAGAGAAAGAAGAGGGGGGGGGCACATTTTTTTCTTAGCTGAAATTTAAGGTGTTAGTGTTTAACTCAGTTTCAAAAAAGGAGAGTCAATTTTTTCAAAAATTATCAATTTAAGCATCAAACGTGAGTACACCCAAGCCCTGTACTATGAGACAAGAAAGTAGACACAGTATAAAAGTAAACTAAAATGAATTTATTGAAAACTACTTTCTAATGTTCGAGAAAGGCATGTAACTACTGTATTGGCCTGTATAATGTGATATTTTATCACTGATCATTCCCTGTTAAAAACTTGACTCGCGGTAAATTTGAGGCCTAATATAGGACTTTTCTAATTATCTTGATGAAAAATTTCGGTGTTGTGTTATATTTGAGACTGTTATATTCAAGCTGATACGATATATTCCAAGAATACCAATGATTTCTAAACAGAGGTTTAAATCACAATATTAATCAGACAATGATTAAAAAATATTATATATGTATATGTATATAATAATTTTAAAAATCAGATTGGGTAACATAGATTATAAGTGATAGTGAATTACATCTTAGCAGTTTCTATGCATTTGTTTTAATAAATTGGAATGTTCGAGATATTTACTATATTATTTAAATTTACACAAGTACAGTTAATTTATTCAGTAAAATAAATAAAAAGTGAACTATAAAATTCCTTTTCATGGATGCAGTCATGATTAAAGAAGTATAAGCCTATCTACCTTTTCCAAAATTGGTGTTAGGAAAGATGATCTCAGGCCAATGAACAGTTTTACTCTTGTTTCTAAGTTACTTGGTTATGTACAACTACCTTTTAAAAATGCTACATTCAATTAAAGAATTCTTCAGTCGTGAAACTGCCTACAACTAGGTTTTTCTTTTAATAAAAGCCTCCACTATGGTTTGATGATGGTATGTAAGTGTCAGTTTTGCATTTGTAGATGGAAAAACTTTGCACAGACTTTCTTTCATTTCTTAAGTGATATTACTCACATTGTAGTTTAATAAAAACAAAATGTTTGAACATATTAAGCATGAATTAGTGTAAATGGCATAAAATACTTCAATTAAACAAATGTTAACAGAAATACCACAACTTAGTTATGCACAAATTAAAAAATTATGCACCATAAAAACTTGTTATTTGCCCATGAAATTGGTTTTTAGTCATGAACTTTTTTTTTTTTTTGTCTATTCTTTGCTTGCCTTTCTTTTTATTATAACATTTATTATTGCTGAAACATTCTTGATTTAAAATGTTTGAAACATTTCATTGACATTTGTTATACTGAGGTTGTGCTGTAACCTTGAAGAAAAAAAAAGAATGTTAAAAAAAACAGGTTAAAGTGTTTTAGACTTATTATTGAAAATGTAGTTTGATTATTGGTTCTTTTGTTGTTTTAGTCGAAACGCCCAGCTGAACTAGAAAACGCAACTCTTCCCAAAAAAATTTATTTAGAATTAAGAAATGACATTGGGAATGTGATTTCTAATACAGATGACTTATCACCTGCCATTGGTTGCCATAATGATGTGATTCCATCCCCTTCCAAAAATGAACACATTAATTCATGGTTAAATGCTGCATGTAAGAAAGTAGATGAAAGTAAGAATTATCAAATTAATGAGATCTCAAGCACTGAAAATGAAGAAGTAAGCTGTAATGATATTTATCATTTGTTAATTTTCCTTATTATTATTATGTATATATATATTTTTTTTTACCTATGCATGTTGAGCTTAGGTTAGAACACTAATTGAATCTCATGGCATTTGATTTCATGCTACTTTGACCATGACTTCCTTAAACAACTTCCACGTGTAACTGCAAAATTCCCATTGCCTTTGAAAGACCTTGAATTCACTTTAAAAATCAAGGCTGTGAAGAGCTCTTGAAAACTTCCAAAGTATCCTTGAAAATATCCAGATTTTTACAACTGACCAAAAATTGAATTTTCACAAAGCAAGTATGAAGCAGGGTGTAAACAAATTGCTCGCAAAATCCTATGTGATCAAGGAATGTAATAACTTCCTTTCTCCCTTCTTCAATACGGTTGACAGGTCTTAACATTTCCCTCATATTTGGTACCTTTTTTTTTTCTCTTTTAGAAATCTGTACTTTATAGGTGTTTTCTTCGTGTGTGCACGACTGTTCCTTTTACTTTCTTATAAAGTGCACGACTGTTCCTTTTACTTTCTTATACATTAAATAATCACCAGTAAAAATATGTTTATTTTAAAATTTATTAATTTTTTTACTTAAGTACTGTATTGCAGCAGTTCTCAACCTTTTAACGTTGCGCCCCCTCCCCAACAAAGGCTAACTTATGGTGGTGCCCCCCCCCCCCCACACACACACACACATTTTCCAGCATGCATTCAATTTTTTAATCCTTAACAATGAATATTTAGTCGAATTTTCTACAGAATAATGTTATCACTAAAGTTTGAATGAACATTTTAAGTGAAAATGGATATATTTTTGAGTGAAAATGAGAATAAATAAGATGATTTTTTAAAAACATGCATCATTACTTGCTCTTTGGTTTTTCTCACGCACCCTGCAAACGCTTTGTACCCCCCTTGAGGGGCACGCCCCAGAGGTTGAGAAACGCTGCTGTACTACACCAGTTTTTTGTGGTATTTTTCAATTAACAGGGCATTTGTCATATCAAAATTTAGATTTTGTTGTAAGTTATGACAAAACTAAAACATTAATTACATTTATTAATAGCTAAGAATTAAATAACATGAGAAATAAATGCATGGTTCCTATATACTTAAATGAAAAGTGCGTACAGTGACCTCTCACATATGCACATCTCAGTTATACAAATCTGTCTTTTATACGCAAATTTTGAAAAGTCCTGTCATGAGGAATATGAAAAATAATGATATAGGTCTCTCATTTATAAGCAGACATAGATAAAATGCAAAACTGTCCCCGAACTCTGAAAATTTTCTGTGAAAAAATGCTGTGTCCCTCATGAGTCCTATATTAACCCCATAATGAACTAAATTTTTTTAAAGTAACAAAAACATATATTTTATTATATATAAGTATATTTTTTATCCATTTTTGCTACTTAAAAGTTGATATTGGCTTGCAAAATCAAACATAATAAACATGATTTATTATCAAAGCTATATCAGCAAACTTCGACAAATTTCTTTAAACGTCATTCGTGCGTTCATCTACATTATCTGAGTTTGCTTATAAGCACCACTTTGAATTTTCTCTCTCAGTTATATGCAAAAGTAAACATCACAATTTACAAATCTTATCACACAAATCTACTTTTCTCCATCTCCGTCCTTGAAAACACAATGTTTAATAAACGTTAATGTTGGAGATGCTGATGAAAATACAATATCAAGTAAACTAAGACATTGAAACTGTTTTTCATGAGTTACGGGTGAAGACGATGATAAATCAGATGATGCAACTGATCTTTCTGTAACATCTTATGCTACTGCTTTAGAAGCCCTAGAAAAATTAAGATGTTATCAGTAAAATTATGACTTAATTTCAAATACAATAGCATTATTTTAATGAGTTAGAAAACATTGTATTATAAATCCTGCCTAAACAAAAATAAGCTACTGTATTGATGACATTTTGTCAAAGGAATGCTAGTATAATTAAAGTTTCTCCTATGTAAAATAAAGTTATATGTACATTCTATTTTTGAATTGAAAGTTAAACTAAATCGAATAGGTAAATATTTTAAAATGTTTTGTCTCTCACAATTCAAAAGAAAAGTTAGAAAATAAGGCCCTTTCATTTATAGGCAGCTCTCAGTTATACACGATTTTAAATTAGTTCTTTAAGATGCGTATGAGTGAGAGGTCACTGCAAGGTTTAAGATATGGTCGCATTTTTCGCATAATGCGAAAAGACTTACCAAGATGCTAAAAGAAATGAATGGGTTTTCACTTTTTTTTGTGAAAGCATTTAGAGAAAATTTGGAACTGAAATATTGAAGAAAAACGGGGATAAAAGTAAAAATTTACTGTTGTGCAATGGTTATAGAACAGTTGTGGGGATAATCTTTTATTTTCAACATTGAATTCAAATATATAACATGCACATTTATGATTTTCAAGACCATTGCAAAAACAATAATGGAATTATCCTTTTAGTATTTTGCTAAAGCTTTTTTCTTTATTTTAGCTTTTTTGCTAAAGAATTTTTGAGCTCAGCTTAAACCCTGGGTCACTCTTTCTTTTGTGATCAGCTTTCGCAGGTACTTGTGTAACAAGGTGGTTTCACCTGTACAAATGCACTTACACTGAAATGCTTCTCTTCTGCAAAACAGGACAAGGGCAGCTGCTAGAGAAAACGGTTTTTTTAAATAGGGGTCTTAGCTTTAATCATGCTGATTCCATGCAGTGAAATTATCATTAATATTTTTTTAGCTGGTCTTTTTTAAAGCAATATTCTGTAGAGTTTCGCCCTTCTCCAATTATGCCATTATTTTGGATCTCTAATCAGCATCTTTTCATCTGTTTTGACGTATGTTTACTATATTTCACAGAAAACTTTCCAGTTTTTCCAAGTTAAATCTGGAGCCCTACTTGGTACATGGGGTGGGGATGAGGGGAGAGGATTAGGCAACTTCAATCAAACACTGCTGTAGTATTGGTATACAGGCATTCATCCCTTTCTTACTTGTTCTGATACTTACCTGGAAGCAATCATTGAGAAACCATTAGATTGTGATAATTCTTTTTGAAACTGGAAAACAAATTTTAAAAAATTTCATTGTGTTAAAAAAAATTAAACCACTCTTCAGCTTTATTCATAAAATATGAGCTCTAATATATTATGAATTGCCCATATTCATCAGATTATTTTTATGAATTACTCTTACTGGAAGTAAAATGTTTTAAAAATGTGTTAAATCTGTGCTAAATGAGGTTCTATAGCACTGACTTTAGAAATGGCATGAAATGCTCTTAAATTTGCTTTAAAGTGATTGGGAAACTAGAACAGATTTAACATTTAGTTTAGGCCATTTATGTAGTTACACATTTTTTTTTTCTTTTTCTTTCTGCATGATAAAAGTAAGTTTTTGGCAAGACTATGCTAGGTATTAGGTTTCTAAACAAGGTCCACCAAGCTAAAAGTAAATAAATAAAAACTTGGTGGTTATCGTTAAAGAAACAAGTTATTCTTAAATATTATTACTTTCCGAACATGTACCATGTAAGGAAAGTATTGTAATCATGAAAAACTTCGAGATTTTGGTGTATTTATACGTTTTGAGGTCTTCTGAATTAATTTATGCTATTTTTACGAGATGTATGTATGCATGTGTATGTGATTGAACACAATAGCTCCTAAACAGGGCATTCGATTTAGCTCAAATTGGGTATATATGTTATAAACCACCATCGTAAGACCGTTATTGATTTTGATGTGTATAGGACTTATAGTTTTTCTACAGGGCAATGACAAAGATTTCTTTTACATTATAGCATATGGGGGAAATTCTTGAAAGTGCACTAGCATTTAAATGATACATTTGATTGAGCTCAAATTGGATATATATGTTATAAACCACTATCGTAAGACCAGTATTGATTTTGATGTGCATAGGACTTAGTTTTTCTACAGAGCTACGACAAAGATTTCTTTCACATTATGGCATATGGGGAGAAATCGTAAGTGTTTGGAAAGTCGAGTGGAGTCACTCCAGATTTTTTTCTTATAATATTGCTGCTTATATGTATATGACTATGATTGCAGATGCTGTTGTCTTGTTGCAGATGGTTATTTCTTCAGATCTAGTCATAGCAGGGATGAAATTCTTGAGCTTTTTAACTGATTTCAGCTTTTTGTGAATAAAGAGAAATTCACTTTTTTCTCTGAAAATTCTACTTTTTTCTGTGAATTCCTGATTGTAGTTATTAGTTATATGTGTGATATTTTTATTTTTTAGTATGTTCCAATGTTTTTCTTCTTAAAACTTCTTTCACATTAATTTTATACAAATATCACATGTACAAATTTTTTGCTTTCATATGATTTCAGCTTTTTTGCTCTTTTGCTGATTTCATCCCTGTCATAGACTAGAAATTAAGAGTTGCTTGGTTAGTTTAAGCAGACTATAGTATTTAAATGTCAATTAGGCCCCACCATAGCTTAGTGCACATATGGGCAACCTCCGGTCTGCCACACCATTTGATCTGGCCTGCAGAACGTATCAAAACCCATATAAACCATTCAAAAACCCACATAAATCTCAGTTATACGGCTCGCAACTTCGTTAACATCCTGAAATTTGGCCTGTGACTTTGCTTATATCGTAAGTTTGGCTCGCAACTTTTCAAAGGTTGCCCATACCTGTCTTAGTGGATAAGACCTTGGTGTGTCAAATATTTTGATATATTTTTTGATAAGTTGCATAATTTTTGTTTTGAAAACAGTGATGAAACTCTTAGAAATATATATAAAAACCAGAAATACATATAAATGTGTAATAATACTGAGCTGTAAATTATTTATTTTTAACAGGTTGAAGATTCGGAGAGTTTAATTGATGTTGAAAATGGTTTCTTTGATTTTGCAACTCAAGTTTTAACCAGAAGTTCAAGTATAAAACCAAAGACACCTCAAGATTCCGAAGAAGAAACTGAATTATTAAAATCCAAATTAGAAGTACTATCTGAAAGAATTAAGCTTTTAGAAAAATCAAAATCTGAACTTTTAAAAAATTATGAAGAAGTTTGTAAACAAAATGATAAACAGCTAGCAGAAGTAAGTTTTCCAGTGTACATTGTGTTTACATATTCAGAATTTTTATTTATTTATTTTTTAAAGGTACTAGTTTTTAAAGGAGATCAGACACTATTCAGGAGAGAAAAATGGGATTATCCTTTTAACATTTTGTTTTAAATTCCTTTCTTGACAAAATTAAATAGAGTGGACGTTTAAATATATATATATATATATATATATATATATATTCATGCTTTGTATTTTAGAAATATACAATTTGTAAACTTTTATAAAATCTCTAAAGATATTGGAAAATAAATTATCTTGTTTCAAAGATAATTTTATTACATTGTTTGAAAAGTTGCTTTGGGAAAAAAATGAGGCATTATATATCTAAGCTCATACTTGCCAACTTTTACACTTTTGGCATAAAACTTAAGCTTTTTTAAAGAGTTTTACAATTTTTATGCAGAATGCCCATTTTTTTATATTAATAAAATTTCGTAATTAATAAAATCACGCCACATATTTCCTTTTACAGAATAATCTGTTAAAATTTATCATTCAAGAGTTTCCGTGGTTTTGCTTATTCTAAAATTACCGGATTTTCCTCTTTCCCCTTTCAGATCAACTCATTCTGCTGTTTGATAGGAAAAATTTTTTTGGGGTATGCTCCAGTATCTTAATATCAATCCTTTTCCATCAGTCTTGAGAACAAATATTTCACTTCTAGTATTTTTTTTTTTTATTTGAACCTCCAGTATCATAAGAATAAAAATTATTATTTCAACTTTAAATTATTTCTTATGCTTTAAAAAAAATTAAAATAGAAAATAAAAATTTCATTTAAAGGGTCTGGTTCGAATATGAATGAAAATTATACAAAATAATGAAAATGTAACAAAGAATGTTTTGATTTAGAAAATATTTTTTTATGAAAGCAAAAAATAAACTTAGCACACTTATGCTTAAAAAAAGGGGGGGGGGTGGGGTATCATTTTACAATGCTATTTTATATGTAACTGCTTCCACTCCCTCACCTAATCTGTTTAAAATTATATGAATAGTGTGTTTAGTTTAATAATTTTCATTAAAAAAATATGCAATTTTTTTTCTTTGTAGAAATGTATCTTAAGTGTGAGTTAAATGTGCCTGTTGTGTTATTATAATTTATATATATTTTATTCTATTTAAAACATGTAAATTGTTAAAACTTAAAGGGTGTCTGAGTTTATTTGATGAAGCATTAAAAATGCTATTTGAATGCTGTTTAGTAAAAAATATTGTCTTTTGACTAATATTTGGCAGAAACATTTAAAAATAATGTTCGTGTTGTTTGGCAAAAAGTATGAAAAATGTCGTTCGCACTCTATTTTACACCTTGGGAATATCAAAAGTTGGCCAGTATATAAGCTTTATGAACTTTTTTTTTTTTTTTTTTCATCATGTATGATTACTGTGTTTTACACTTAGAGCTGGGGGAGGGGACAAACATCAACAGTAATAACAGAAAAACCTCTGTCAGTTAAATTGGACTCTACTATTTTATGAAAAAGTTTATATCCCCAAAGTTACAAAATACTAATTCATAATTAATGGATCCTTTGATAATTTTTTAAGAACATGTTTTTTCAGTTTCAATACAATTGTTAAGAATTACATATACAGTAGATGCCGCTTAATGTGATTGCCATGGGCTTTTGGTTACAATATTTGATTGATAACAGTGAGCAATTGAAGAAAAACTTATTGACAGCACCTAGTATTATTTAGAAAACAAATTATGACAAAATGAAAACATCAACAATAAAATGGAAATGCACCTGCAATTAAAAGGAATATTGAGGCAGAAAATATTTATTGAAAAAATTTGGTAATTTGTGTACAATTCTTCCTTAAAAGTTAATTAATAAGCTGTCTGAAATATGTCTGAAACTGTTTTTTAAATGTTTCAGAAACTATTTTTTAAATGTGTCGAAAACAATTTGTTTAATATGACCAAATGATGGTGTATGCCTCATTTCAAAATTATCTAATAGCGTTCTTTGAGCTTCTTTCTTTTCTCCCTGAGCTTTTAGTAAATATGCTGATTGACACATGCTTAACACCAATATACGAACAATACAAATTTTTCTTAGAAGCCATGCTTTGAATGGGCTTCTTAACAAAACCCTGTTTCCTTGTACATTTTCCAAGAATTGGTCTGTGAAAAAAATGATAACCTAAAAGTTGATCACACAAAATGCTTGATTTTGTATGAAATGAAATACAGGTGGTCGGTGCTGGCAGATTTTGATAACAATAATCATGATCACATTAAATGGTATCTGTTTTGTTAGAGAAGATCTAGTAGGGAGTGTAAACAGGAAATTTCAAAACCTCAAAATACTGGTGTACACACAGAAAAAACACTCAAAATACTGGTGTTAAATATTAAAATAAAAACTTTGCAAAAAAACCCACATAAAATGATACTTATAACAAGATACGATTGGTTTCGACAGAAAATTTATTCAGTCTTCATCAGTCAAAGCTCTTCGTCTGACAAAACAGTGGGATCTGTTTTGTGAGACGAATAATGAAAAATGATGACGATTGAGACGAATGATGAATGACTGAAATGGGAAAATTTCATTTCCATTTCAATTAAAAGCATAAAAAATCAGTGTTTGTTTTTACATTTACTGTCATTGAAAAAGTTTTAAACCTATGTTAAAGGTAATGGAATTTTAAAAAATGAATGTATTTATTGAGATGTTTTGGTAACTCTGGTTTTCAGAGATTTAAATTATATCTCAAGATCTTGGATTACAGATTGTATGAAATTCTGTCAGACTTCTTGTAGATGATTAAGTAATACTTTCTGCATATGGAATTCTTCAATATTGAAACATTAAAATTACAAAAAAATTTCTATATCTTATAACTAGAGGTATGAAATTTTCGTTTTTAAGAAATAGATGCAAATTTTTCTTACAATTGTGAATAGATGCGAAATATAAGAAATTTGTGAATAGATGCAAATTCAAGCACAAATTTCTTATTTTTGTGAATAGGTGCAAAATATAGCTTTATTATTAAGAAAAAAAATTACATGCAAAAATTTTCGAACATATGAATCAAATAAGCTTCATATCTGAGCTGTGCTCCTTATTAATGAATTAGAAGATTGAAGTTACTCATTTGCTCTCCATTTGTGGAACAAATTAGAAAACTTGAATGCAACTTTTGAACAACAAAGTCAGAGGATTTGGATCTTAACACAATACTAAAAACCGCACCTGAAAAAAATTTCAATAAACTTTCTTTGCACATGAAATTAAATCCAACAAATGAAGCCTATTTTCACATTGTACAATTAGTTTGACCATCGGTGGCTGCAAGTTTGATCATCTTAAATTATACTGCTCGAAAGCTTTTAGAAAATTCTTTTCTTGAGAGCACTTTGAGCTCAACTTATAGCATTAACTCAACATTTGTTTAGAAATTATATGGTCATCGTTCTACGCAGAACGACTCTAAAACAGTCAAATGTTGAAATGACAACAATGTAGCTTTTAATTATCACTGAATATAAATTTTAAGTGTATGAAATATGTTTTATGATTAGTTTATGCGAATTTCAGTGAAATTTCATAATTGTTTCAGTTGTATACAAATTTAAAAAGGTAACTTTTTGAAAATTAATGTGAGAAGGTTTTTTGTAGCTTAATCTTTTTTCCTACTTTATTTTGAACATTTCAATTTACATTGCCCACTTATCTGTGATAGATAAAGAATTAAAGACTGTTACCGCCTTTTTGGAGTACCCTGTATGCTTCTAGTTATTTTGTCGTTTTGATGACTGATAAAAATAACTATAAATGCTTCTCAAGATACCTTCTATCTTAAATTATGTTCTGGTATCAAAATCGAAATCAGTTGCTAAATTTTCCACTTGATCAAAATCATGCATGCTTCATTAAAAAAAAAAAAAAAGGCACACGTAATGGGGACAACACAGGATTTCCTTAAACATCTATTAAATCAAAAATATTTTTGTCACACTTCATCTAAACTTATTTTGTTTGAAAGAGATAATACTGCAGTAATACTAAGGTTTAGCGATTTCTAGCCAAATATTTCCGATATCGCCAAGCTGGGTTCTATTTGAAAGACTTGTTTTTAGCACTTAATTTGGCAATATTTGCTAAAAGCAGACAAGCTTGAGATAGTTTGCAAGATTTTGGGGATAGCCAAAGTAGTAAATGACCACAGACTTTCAATTAATTGAATGTATTCATACACCTTAATGTATTTAAAGTCATTTGGGTGACCATGTAAATAAATTACCCAGTTGATTACACTCAAAAAAGAGATGCACAGTTAGATGTTACAATAGTTCTGAGCACAAAATTTCAAAATTCTACAGTTAAATTTTTTAGAGTTATGTGAAGTATAAAATTATGTTTAATGCCAAATTTGTCAAACTTGATTTTGGGTATGAACTAAACAATGGCTGACTGCAGACGTAGTATATTGAAGATGTCCATATACATTAATGTATCGAAATTCTTTTAGGTGGTCCTGTAACTGTCCAGTAGATTTGAACCAAAACTCGAGATGTACAACTAGATGTTACTACAATCTTATATATGAAATTTCAATATTCTATGACTAATAGTTTTTGACATATGACAGTTAAATACATACACACATACATATACTGAAAGTTGCCAAGCTTGGTGACTTTTGGCAAAATGTTTGAAGGAGGCACGTGACTGTGGTTGGACCATTACCTAAGTATATGGTAGGACGGTATTTTGCTTGAAATGGATGAATGTCTCTAAAACTGCCATTGACCGTAATCTGTTGAAATGTTTTTGAGTTCTCCTGTAGAACTAAAAGTGATAAAACCACTATTTTCGATGGAGGGATTCATCTTGTAACCCTTAACAAGATACATTTGAAATAGCCTAATGAATTTCTGCCCATAGAGCATAATGTATTTAAAATCTTTTGGGTGGCCCTGTATTCCTATCCTGTTGATTGGAACTATCCAGTAGATAGTATAATCTATCCAGTTGATTAGGACCAAAACCTATCCAGTCAACCGGACCTATCGACCTATCCAGTTGATTGGGACCAAAAGGGGAGGTGTACAACTATTTGTTACAACAATCCTAAATGTAAAGTTTTAACATTCTACAACTAATACTTTTTGAGATATGAGAGTTACATACATATATACGTACGTACAGATGCCATTGAAAAACTGATCAAAATAGGTTGTACACGTATTTATATGCACATGCACGTGCATGCATGTGTATGATGAGATGCATCGCAAAAATTTTTTAAAGTAAGTTTAGAGGTAGTCAAAATCGTTTTTTTTTGTCAATCTGGCTACCAAAATTTTTTGCCATCATATTATTTTCTTATACTTTGTTATGAGTAGGGAATGCAATCCCGATCCCGCGGGAATGGGATCCTGCGGGATCCCGCATAAATGTTTGCGGGACTAGTCCCGCGGGATTATGATCCTAATCCCGTGGGATTGACATCGAGAAATAAATTATTTTTTATTACAATTTCATGCTGCTTTCCCAATCAATAGAACGAAAAATTTTGCATATTCATGTCTCTCATCTAGCAATAAACGAATCAATAATTACAAATTTTAATTTAAGTTTTATTTTTTAAATTATCTTCCAATGGGAGTCTGGATCGATCACCTAAATCTAAACATTGTAAAATAAAAAAATTTCGTAAAGTTCCCAATCTCCGAAGGAACCGGAATATTTCATACTATTTATCTCTTAGCGAAGAGTCACAAATTAATTATAAAAAGTTTTCACTTAAATTTTTAATTTTTTTATTTCACACTTTTAATTATTTTACTAATAAATCTAGACTAGGAAATGATTCATTGGATTTGTTCGATTTTGTACATTCTTTTTTCACATTCTTTTTGCAACTAAGAAAATGACGTAAGTAGTAGGTTAACATATCTATAAAGTGTATCTGTTCCTCATTTTTAGCAACTAGCATAAGACATAACATAGTATATTATTCTGAATATCATGATAATTTTCATATTTCTGTAAGTTATTGTATTAATTATCTCATAAGATTAATTATTATTAAAGTTAAACTTCATAGTGCTTAAAATCGTACTTTTTTCTACTTTTCTCTGTTGAAATGAAGTCCTAGCTAAATGAAATGTCAATCCCGCAGGATTGCGGGATCCCGCTGGATTAATGAATCTCAATCCCGAAATCCCGCAGCACGAAAAACAGTGCGGGATTGCATTCCCTAGTTATGAGGAAGTAAAAAAGACATTTTTCACGTAACAAAGCACGTTCTCCCAACATGAGATGCCCCATCGCTTCCAATTCCAATCACAAAGTTATAAGCTAATGTCTTATAATGTAGAAATTGCTTAATGCATAGTTAACTTAGTTAAAAACACTACCATTTTCCTCCGGCGATATATTTCGGCCGAGGCCCACGGCCATCCTCAGTCTGATCTCTCTGCCGCGTGAATGATGTGGCTTCCTGCCTCCTCCTGTCTCTCTCCTCCGTATTACCTTTTAACCTTTTAATATGCTTAATGCATGTTAATGATTTATGCTAATCTGAAAAATTCTCATAAGTTTCTTTTTTTTTAGAACTGTTGGCCGAATTTGGCCCCTGAACCTTTTTTTAGTGGTGGCCAAAAATTTTGTACTTCGTGGCCTTGGTACGGTATTTTTCTCTTTTTGGAAACACTGTGTGTAGAATTTAGAAAGTGGGTAAAACAGAAATATCAGACTCATTTAAAACTCATTCATTGAATAATTTTTTTTTCTCTCCAAAAAGCAAAGTTAAATTTGAATGCATGGCATACTTTCATGTCTTTCTTGTGTTTTTCACTCTCCTCTTTCAGTCTAAAAGAATTAATTTTGCTTTACTTAAATTAGAAACATAAACTCTATGCAATGCATGAAATCTATTGTTAATGATTACTGCTACGCTTCAAACTTAAATTATTTCTTTTTGTGTTTTAGAAAAATCAATTGAAGGAAGATATGAAATCATGTGAATTAAAAGCAAAAGATGCAATCAAAAATGAACTTATGGAAAAGTTTGAAGAGGATCTAATATGCAATATTTGTACTGAACTCCTTATAAAGGTATGTACATTTATCTACACTTGCCTGTGTTTTTTATTGGGTTGCCACTCAGTTTTTCAGGCAAAATCCTTCACTTTTCGACTTTTTACAACTTTTTTTGTATAACTTGATTTTATGTTGGCTATAATGTATACAAGTAGCTGGGCACCAAAAAAGTGGAGAGTCAGAAAAGATGATTGGTGGCCTAAAGCTTTTTTTTTTTTTTTTTTTTTTGCTAATTGGGCAATACAGGGATTAGAATATTCTGTCTATCTGTAAAATACTCAGTGTTAGTTATTTTCCATTTTTTTTTTCCTCTTTAAACAATATGTAGATTATATAATCATGGCTGTGCTCTGCATATTGTATCTGCCAACTCAAAATCAATCTTTTTGCATCCTTTTGGTAAATGGGAATTTTCTTTTAAGTATTTCTCTTAGTATTCTTTAAGTATTATCACCTCTAATGCTGCTACAAAATATATGGATACTTATTTCAATTTATTTTTGTAAATTTCTCGAATTTTAAGTGCTTCTGTGAAAGTTGAATGTTAAGCTAAGAAATCATCCATGAAGAAAGATATTTATTTGCATAGATTGACTCTGAAAAAAGGATATATATATATATATATATATATATATTTTCTTTTAAGGAAAGATAAATGCAAATTTTAATACTTATTTTTTAATTAAATTAAGACATTTTTGTTAATGCAATTAAACAAAGTATTTTTCCTCCATAGAATACACATTGTTACTATTTTATTTTCTCTCTATTGCAGCTAATAAGACAGGAACATTTGTTCCTGGCTTCTTTCCTTCTATGTGTCAAGGCACAGTAAGATCAGGAAGATTCTGAAATTTTATTTGGAAAATTTTTTATACATTTATAAAAGGATTATTCATTGCCTAATTAAACAAAAATTTTTTCCTGTTTTTATTTTAACGATTTGAATGCTTATTTTTGAAGTCATGGGATAAAGAAAATGCTTATGCAGAAGTATAATTTTTACTGTATTTTTGATCAAGGTTTCTCAAATAAAAATAAGATTAGACCCTCAAACCAGCCTTTTTATGTTATTTTGTTTTTACATAAAAAAAGATATTCTGAAATTTGTCATGAAATTTCTTAAAATCCCCTTTTTAAATAATGATAGCCTATTTTTCTATTGAATATAAATATTTATTTATGTATGAGTACTTGGGAATTACTTTGTTCAGGATAAAAGTAATTGATTTTCTTTTTGGTTAAAATTTTATGGTAAAAATTGACATATGTAAAAAAAAAAAATTAATGGTTAAATTCAAGCTCATGCACTTTCCTTCTTTTTTTTGTCTTCTTGCATTCTCGTTCTGGGCAACATTACTACAGATTTTGATGTTATGGTTAAATGACCTTATCTAATTATTGATTAATTTACCTTCAGCAGCAAACTCTTGTTAGCCTGTACTCATTTTCTTCTATTGATTTGTGTATCCGGTTTCCTTCCATCATTTTTCAATGGATTGTTATTCTTGAGCATTAAAAGGTGAGGGGCCAGTTGCCCCACCCTCCCGGTATGAGCTGCCTATGAATGTATAGATGCTTTACGACTTTCAATACAGATCTTCATTGCAACTTTTACACACCTATGCCAGATCATATTTGGAGCTTTCCAGACTAATGACAAGCAAAGAATTATTTATAAATGCACTCTGATATTTTTCCAGTTTGCATTT
The DNA here is from genome assembly GCA_038373885.1 of Cheiracanthium punctorium. NCBI lineage: Eukaryota > Metazoa > Arthropoda > Arachnida > Araneae > Cheiracanthiidae > Cheiracanthium > Cheiracanthium punctorium. The sequence goes on along the minus strand of JAWZYV010012744.1, from coordinate 234,727 downwards.
TGAGATTTTCTAAGTTTTTAGCTGAAATTTACAATATTGCCTGTCTTTTTCTCTTAAAATAAAATTCCCAGACTACTCTACTACTAGGGTTACTAACTAGGTTTTCCATATTTTTCCTGCCGGGCGAGACATTTGTTACATGTAACTAAATCAAAGTTACAACACATTGTGTTTTAAACATAAGAAACAGTCCCATTGGTTACATGTTTAGTTTATTATTTTAGTCTAGACCTTTAAAATATAGTTATTTTTTACTGAATACTAGTTTCACAAGATTTTTATATAGTCAAAAACTTAACAAGAAAATTTGGTACAAGTAGTATGCTCTCGCAACAAAATACTGCAAATTTCATATTCTTTTTCTTTCTTTTAATACACTTTTAATTTTTTTTTTTTTTTAAATTTGTATTTAACTAGTAAAATTGATAAACAAGTGAAGGTTTCAAATAATTTGCCAACAGTATTTGATGTTAGGGGGAAGGTAGAATACTTTTATGAAGGAAAGATGTGTTGCTGTCTGTTTGTATATACTATTTGATGGTACCAAAAATAAGTTTTATTTGCATGCATTGTTAGTGAGTGTGTGTTTGTTTTAGTGTTAAACATTTTTTCTTGTTGTGTGTCCATCATTGTGAAATTGATAAATTACTCCTACTTGTTATAGCAGACCTTGCTAACTCTCCCGTTTTTACGTTTAAGTACCAATTTCTCCTGTTTTTCTTTCAATTTATCTTTTTTTTCAAAATTTATGGATATTTACTTCGGTAACAAGAGAATTGTTCCAACAAGCCTCAATAGATGGCGCAGCGACACAATAACTTCCTTCTACTCTTTTACTATTACAGGACAGGATTTACCTTACGCATGCGCATTTCTCTACTAGCGAAGTACCGCTCAGTTTTCAGACACAAACAAAATGGTTTGTTTTTATTGTATTATCGGTGTCTGTGGCTTTCCCTTGTGGTCTTTTGGTGTGTTCTAGGTGAAGTGAATAAATTTTGAACGATGTCAAAAAACAAAAATATCTGCAAACATTTAAAAACGATTACTCAAATGAATTTCAGTTCATCAAGAGATTGAACAAAGGTGTATATTATGCTTTTTGACGCATCACCATGGCACAGTGGTCATGCCACTGAAAGTGGTAGACGGGCGAAGTGTGAAGGTCCCGGGTTCGGGTCCCATCGCGTGGCTCTAAAGATCTGGAGTTTTGATAGGTTTTCTCCATGTAATGGTAGATGTAACGTGAATACGCGTTAGAACCCCTTAAAAAGTCCTCTTACCAAGTGACCCCTCATCCTAGGCAGATACCCCGCGTGCAGGTTTGCCTTAAAAAACACAAACACATTACGCTTTTTGTGAAGAATGCGGAACAGACATCAGCATCAGTCATGGTGGAAGACGTGACATTGTGCAACACGTTGGTATGAAAAAACACATTAATAATGTGCAAGCTAACGCTAAAAATTAAAAAATCAATACTTTTTTTAGCAACAAGGATGATGTTACTAGAGCAGAATGTCTGTTTACTGGATTTCTAATCGAGCATAACTTGACAGCAGCTGAAAAAATATTTCATTCATATGTATATGTGCATTACATTAGTCCATTTTAAACAAAAGTATGTCATAAAACCTCGATTCTTTGTCACTTAAGATAATTTAAAATCTCCCCTTTTTCTCCCTTGAAACTTGAGTCGAATCTCCTGTTTTTTCTTTCTCCAATGTTGGCAGGTATGTTATAGTGATCGTTGAAAAGTTTGTCTTCAAAAAAATTGTATTCAAATATTTGTGGAAACTTGTCAGACAATATTTTCACAGTTGATGAAAAGAAAAAGCAAATTAATTTTCATATCTATTATGTGCTATAGAACTTCAAAATGTGTTATTAAAATATTGTTATTTTTATTTTGGTATTCAATTTCTTTCTTTCCTTTAAAAAAAAAAAAAATTAATATTTAAATCTGAATAACATGATTATGGTGAAGAAAATGACAAGTTTGTGGCCACAGAATTTAACCTTCATGCTTGCAAAAGAAATTGTTTAAGAAATTGAAATCCAGTTTGTAGTTTTTGCTTTCTTTAATTTTTTATTTTACGAGCATATTTAAATGCTATGTATTATGATTTTCATCTGGTTTTTCGCTCTGTATTTAGTGAGAACTTGCAAAATAATTTTAGGATAGTGTTAAAATATATCATGAAAGATAATTTAAGAATTTTATGAAACATATAATTTGATAATTTATTTTCATTAAAAAAAAAATCTGTAGTATATACTGTTAACTGAGATGACTTTCACCCATAATGCATTTGCCTGCATCTGACCGTGCAAAAGTTACCAGCAAATTTGCATATGGCCGTGCTTCAGGTCGCCGATCTTGTATTTCATGTTATTTCTAATGCCTATCTGAGATTTGCTCTAGTAAAAATAGATTGGGTAGATTATAATTAAACTTATTTACCATAGATGGGACCACTATGCAACATTTTTCTGGTGTAAATGAAAAAAAAAAAAAAATAAAAAAAAATGTATTCCATCATCTATATATTTTTTAAAGTTTTATTTTCTTAGTTGTATTTCTTTGCATACTAATTCTGGTTCTGTATTTTATTGTAGCCCACTGTTTTGGATTGCTCCCATACATTTTGCCTGCATTGTATAAAAGAATGGAAAAAGAAGAAAAATGAGTGTCCAATTTGTAGACATAAAATTCAGACCATGACACCAGTTTTAACTCTGGATAATTTTATAGATAAAACTTTATTAACTTTAACTCCAGAACAAAGAGAAAAAAGGAACCAGCTGATAAAGGAGCGAGAAAATGCACAAAAACTAAGTGAGTGTTATTTTGGGCTATCATCATGTCTAATCTCATAACAATTAAAAATGCTTTCAGCTATTATTGCAGTCAGTCAGTTGTTAGTCACCTTATTTTCATGTCACTCTGCATGAAAATAAGGTGACATGTTATGTCACCTTATTTTCGTGTGTGTGTGTGTGTGTGTGTCGGACAGGCCATCTGCATTCCACTGTAGGCTGTCTGATGTCCTGATCATGCAGATTTTTTGTTATTGTACTTCTACCTTTTTAAATTTTTATCCTAAAACTTTAAGCCTATATCGCACCTTCCCTATCTTCCATTCAGGCAACACCTTTGTTCGACTATTTCCCTCAACAGTTGTGTGAAAAGCCTTGTGCGATATGTATGTTCAACATCCACAACTTTTCCCAAATGATCCAGGAAAAATTGAGCAGTCATTCAACTCGTTAACTTCTCCCACAGACCAATCACAGGCAAGCAAATGGAGAGGCTACACCGACATCTCAGATCCGCTCATTCCCTTTTCAAGCCCAACCATTTGAGTGAAATAGTCGAACAAGTTGAAGGAAGTAATTGATTGAATTGAAGATGAATGTAGGAAATGGTGTGATATGGGCTTTAAAGTTGCTTTTAAATTAGTTTATATTTGTTTTTAAGACCTTAAGACATCAATGTTAATTTATCTTCGTTTTATCTGTAATTTTGAAGTTTTTCATGTTCTGTTTTATTTGTTTGGTGAGTGGCCGGATTGATAGGGTTTGAGTTTCATTGTAGCTATAAGAAACAACCCATTTTTTAAAGATTTCCATTTATCATTAATGGCATAGATATCATTCATTATTCATAGGTGTACTGTAAAATATTCCGTAAGATCCCCTCCTCAATTAAATGCCACCTGCTTTTTGCATGAATTTAATTTGTTTTAAAAAGGACAAATAAATTACGCGAATCAGTTGGGAAATGAGGGGAGAGTTTTCCTAAATTAGTTGGATGCTGGTTAACCAAGTGTTTAGTCTGTTCAATTTTAATCATTGCAATTTAATTGCAATTATACAGTGTATGTTAATTGCAATTATACATGGTTTAAAAACAGGATCTTGCATTGTGCATAGATTATTTCATTGCTATTATTGGGTTTTCTATGCACTGTAGTAATTACTATTGATTTTTACATCAAGTTAATTAATAGTATTGCTCTTTTCTATTTCTATTGTAAATTTAATACTATCACAAATTTCATTTAATTCCTCTAACATTTGTTCATATATATTTCTCTTTTTATTATTACGAATATGTCAGCATATTTGACCCATAAAAATATTTTCAAATATCTTTCTCAGGATGACTTAATTTCAAATTTGCAAGTACGCCTGAAATAGGAAACCTTTTTTTAAAAATATATATATTGGAAATTATTAAATAGTTTTTAAGTGGAAATAGTTCAGTGTCATTATTATGATTTGCTGGCTTTCTCAAATTAGTGTTTAGTGTGGTACCATTCCATTCATGAGCTCCATGGTTCTGCTAATGGGTAGTTTTCTAGTTTAATAACACCAGTGTTAATGTGCCAAAGTTAGCAAACTGTTGTTTTTATAGTATGGCTGGATTATTTAATATGTATTCTTGGTTACAATAATATAAAAGAAACAGGAAATGCGGCTAAAGTTTCTTTTAGCCCACTGCATGGCAAATTTTCTTCTTTTTTTGGATGTGCGATAAATGCGACAAGTATTGTTAAAGCTGTGAAAAGATCCAAAAGATCTTTTTTCTCATGTGCATTATTATTATTTTGTAATCTAGCTACTGCATGACATATGTAAGAAAAAGTAACCAGTAATGAATATGCTTGCTCCATTTGACGTCATTGAACTGTTAATTTGGATTTTTTTTGCGCATGTGTTATTCTTATCATGCTAATGTTTACATCTGGCTGTTGTTGCCTTTTGCAGCGTAGAAATATTGCCAATTTTGCTGCCTCATATGCTAGTGTATTATATAATTTTATATATTATTCACCCACATCGCACCTATTTGCAAAAAATGTGAAGGGTGTTTGAGTGTAAGCCAGTTTTGCCTCTGTTTTTTCCTTTTCTAAATGAGATTATATGTATGTATATATATCTAGTATTGTGCGTGTATTTATACTTGTGTTTTTGTATTTTACTAGTAGTTCCCCCAGTTTTTGTTAGTCCTCCTAGTTCTATAGAAGAAGAAATAGTGCGTCCAGACTTAAAAAAGTTTCTTCATTTTATTTTCTATTATCATCTGTGTGTGTTTGTGTTTATGTATATTGGGAGCTATTTTCTTTAAAAAATAAATTGTGCTTTACAAAATGAATTTTTTTCCCTGTTACTTTCTTTTTCCTTTTTTTCTTTTTTAAACAAAAACATGAAAGTATTTTAAATTCAAACACCCACTACAAATTTTATTGCAAATGACTAGTTTTCATATTTACCTTTAGTGCCCTTTCTAATGTAAATACTGAATAATGTGATTTTAAAACAAATCCTTTATGTACTATGTATTATGTTTACTGGAAAAATTTTTCTTTAGAAAAGTAACTGAAATTCAGTCTGAAATACAAACACATATGGAGAAACAGATTTTCTTCTACATCTAATGGAATTTAGCATTGTTAAAAGCTTTTTGATTAATTTAATAAGAAAATTATAGGAAAAAGTATTTTTTCATTTAACCAGTGTAGTTTAAAATTCTTGATGCATTTAGAAAAAATAAAACATGATGGCTAGAGTTTGCAAGCATAAAATTTTTACGATAGAAATGTATGAATTACCATTACCACTAAGGACAATTGAAAAGGAAAAGCCGGAATTTTCCAGCATATAGGAAATTCAGTTAAACGTAGTAGTGTTATTCCTTATTATAATAATTTGATTATAACATCAAAATAGCCCTTTGTGCCCTCACCTATACAGTTGCATAAGTGATCTATATCCTCTCAAAGTACTTGCGTGCAAGTCAAATTTCCTATGTTAGTAACATATGTAAAATATTATTCTTCATAAAACGTGAATCATGTATAAAATATTTTTTCATGTTTCTTTTGAGTCGTGCGTTATTCGAAAAACTTAATTAGTTAATAGGAAATTTGTCCAATGTTTACATCTGGCTGTTGCCTTTTGCAGTGTAGAAATATTGCCGATTTTGCTGCTTCATATGCTAGTGTATTGTATAATTTTACATATTATTCTTTCGTGAGTGAAAATAAACAAAAGGAAACCTCAAAGGGATATTTTACGCAGCAATTTGGATAATTAAGAGCTAAATAGGCTACTAAAAAGATCAAATTATTCAAAGCTATGATTTAAAAAAAGTTGCATATTTAATTTTAGTTTCACGTCCACTGAATGCTTGAAAAAAATATTTTATGAATAAGAAAATATTTATGGCAAAGATCCTGATATGTAAGACTTAAATACTATACATAGGAAGTGAAAAATGATTTACATAAGCTATTACATTCAATACTGTTATTTATATTTTTGCAAAAAATAGGCTCTTTTTGTTGTGTGTGTGTGTGTTTCGTAAGGAGAGTGTAGTTGTTTAAAGTTAGCAAATTCATTTTACATGTTTAATGAATGGAAAACAGCTTTACTTAAATAAGTGTGCCTTTTAATCTTATATAATTAAATCCGAGAGTAAACATTGTATGTAGCTGTGTATGTAAGTATGTAGGTAGGTTTGTGACCACCAATCTTCTTGCGTGCGTCTCTTGAACGCATTGTGCCGAGATGGTTGGTTGTTGACCTACCGAATTTTACATACGGGTTCACTAGGACTGATCCTAACATGCCTCGGAGCAATTTTTTTGAAATTCGAATTACAAAATGTTTTTTATGTTTTGTCCGATTTTTAGCGATTTTTCTTGTGTAATAATGCCGGTAATTGCACTCCCAGTAAAACGATATTTGCATCATTGGATAGAAAAAAAAAAAAAATTCTTTTGGAAACAATTTGTTTTGACTATCTAACATATTTTGCCGATTTTTGTGAATTTTTAAAAAGAATTTCTCTTTTGACGACGTTTCCGTAAAATAATTTTAAAACTGTTGCATCTTTAATTCTATCCATCATAACTTTTTATATTTCGGTAAAAGACGGAGCATACAATTCACCTAACAGCGATAACGCACTAATGTGCAGCACTTGTAAGTAGTCTTAACATGCAAACGGACGTGTTGCTTTTTCATTTAATTAATTAAAAGCTCTTTTCTTTGAAAATAGTTTTCTTCTCTCATTTTCAACATACATATAAACAGTAATAAATATAATACATACTAAACCCTTTGCAATTATGCCTTCGTTAAACAAACCGATTACTGTATTTTCGAACGCGTTATATCCCTTCAAAGAACACTCGTTTTTAAAAGGGCGGTCCCCCGAACATAGCGGCGCCCTTTGATGTGGGAAAACCGGGGCTTTCTAAAAGTCAACAATAAATAAAAAATGCCACAGCCTATGCGAACAGAGAGAGAAAAAAATGATGATGTGAGAAAAATATTGATGGATTCTGGATTCCTACACTGACTTCCCCCCGCGAAGTCAGTGTAGGCACAACGGCAAGTTAAGACAAGTTCCGGCGCATTGCAGTCACGGCGCACCTGTCATTGTTTGTTTTGATTAGCCAGTGTGCTATTGACCTTGCTCGAGGACGCTACTCTTTCGCTACGGCTTATGTACTTTTGTTTGTGCGTGTACAATACTGTATTGTTTTTATACCATGGCTTCGAAAAGAAAACGTGTTGTGCTATCGTTAGCGGACAAACTGAAAATTATAGAGCAACTCGATAAAGGTGTAACGGGTAAGAAGTTGTCTGAGATTTATGGTGTTGGACAAGCAACAATTTCTGACATTAAAAACAGTAAGTCAACACTTTTAAACTTTGTTTCGGTGCTTGAAAATGAAGATGGAAGTTCCTCCAGGAAAACAATGAAGACAGCAACCAACAAAAATTTGGAAGATGCCGTGTTTAAATGGTTTTTGCAGCAACGTTCTATGGGAAATCCGATTTCAGGTCCAATCCTTTGTGAAAAAGCCAAAATCTTAGCAGAAAAGCTTGGTTATTCATCTTTTAAGGCTAGTAACGGCTGGCTAAGGAATTTTAAATTCAGGCATGGTGTACGCGAGTTAGATTTGGCTGGTGAGAAGCTTTCAGCAGACTCTGCAGCTGCTGAAAATTTTATTGAAAAATTTAAAACTGCATCAGAATCCTATGATCCGGAGTTTGTTTATAATGCCGATGAAACTGGCCTTGTTTGGAAAGCATTACCAAAAACCACTTTGGCTTCTAAAAGGGAATCTAGTGCCCCTGGACATAAGGTCAGTAAAGAACGTGTTACAGTGCTTAACTGTGCCAACTCCACTGGAAATCATAAACTGCCACCTCTTTTGATAGGAAAATCAAGAAATCCAAGAGCATTTAAAAACGTAAAAAAACTTCCACTCTTCTACAAAAGTCAACCCAAGGCCTGGATGACTGCAGCTTTGTTTACCGAATGGTATGATGAAGTGTTTATTCCTGAAGTGAAAAAGCACCAAAAATCGGTGGGAAAAGAAGGCAGTAAGGTGCTTTTAATTGTTGATAACGCACCCACTCATCCTACAGCAGAACTGTTGGAAAGAGAGATTTTTAAAAGAACGGAGGGAAAATATAAATTAGAAGATTTTTTACGAATTTTTATGTAAAGAAGGATTTTGAATTCAATAGCAGCTCCTTTCCTAAAGTATAAGATATCGGTATATCTTCCACTATAGTTGTCTTGGAAATAGTAACAATGAATAAAATTGCCAGTTGAAAAAAATAAGTAAAATTACTTTAAAATAACTCAGTTTTCGCACGTGAAATTTGCATAATTTTCATGTAACGAGTTTAAAGCCCCTTTCGATACTCAATCAGAATAACAGATTCACAAGCAAAACATACGCCATACACGAAATAATTCCATATTTTAAATTACGTTGCCAGAAAAAGATTTGAATGCTGTTTTTTCAACAATGAATTATCTAGCATTATTTTCGATTGAATTTTTAAACGGGACACGTCTCTGAATTGCAGAAAATATTTTGCGGTGCTGAACAGTTCCTGATTATGACCAACAGAGGCCCCGGGTATTGATGAATTTGGGGGGCACCATCTATGAAATTTGTTTTATTTTTCATAAAATTTTGTTATAAAAAAGAATATTTCAGAACAACATTTGAAATTGAGGGCCATTTCGAGCCGGGGGACCTGGGCAATGTCCCGATTTGCCATGCGATAATAGCACCCTGATGCTAAATAACCCAATCTGGCAAGAATTATGCGTATAAATGTATTGAGAGCTATTTTAGTAGCAACCATAAAGTGACATGATTATCGTCTATGGTAATGCGTAAATTGCAGAAGTCACCAAAGAATAAAAGACTACATTCGTGGCAAATATCTAAACCGTTTCTTTAAATTAAGCATTAACGATTGAAAAACGAAGACATATACTGTATTGGTATCAGTAAAAGATAGTATAAGTAATAGTAGATATGCTAGGGCAATATTGATCAAAGCACAATATATTGCATTAATAAATATTTTGTGAAACTAAGTGTTCTATTCATTTTTCAACAGCCATCTTACATCATAGCTAACTAAACATAATACATCCCGCGGTAGTTTCTAATGAAAAGACTGTAAATGAACTTTTTTTTTTCTTGGTGATTCTCTTTTGTCACAAGTAGTTAGGATCACATTTTAGGAAAATGTTCTCTTCTTGCCTTGCGAAGAGCGGGTACACAACTATTTAATTATAAAATAAAATGGTTCTCTGCATCATGTAGTATCTAAAGTATTAAAGGTATAACTTAAATCTAAAAAGGAGTATGATGTAGAAATGAGACATTTTGAAAGTTAGGAATTTTCGTTGCAAACTGTCACTCTTTTTTTTTTCTAATCGCGAATGACACTGACATAGTTTTTTGTTTTGTAATAATAACAATGGTCTATGTCAGTACTTATACTAACTTTACAAATAAGTAATGAGTGACTTTACACCAAGAGTCAAATGATTTTGCTTATTTTTAGATTCTGCAACACTGGGTTTAATGCAAATTATATGTGTAAGGAAAATGTCCTTCTCCTACCATGCAGAGAACGGGTACGCAGCTAGTATATTATGAAATTCGATTAGATGAAATACTATTTGTTAGCATTTCTGAAGTTACACAAACTTCTAACTTTTAATTTTTAACTTTCTTTATTCAAAGACTTTAAATAAAGAAAGTTGGAAGTCCAAGTTAAGATTTCAAACTAGAGAAGTTAATTTGAAATGAAATTATGTATTTGTGTGTATGTATATAGTGTGTTTATATGTATATTTTATTTTATTATTAGTTCCCTCAGTTTTTATTAGTCCTCCCAGTTCTGTAGAGGAAGAAATGGTGAATCCGGACTTTTCAACACTTTTTTATTTAATTTTCTTTGTTTTCTGTGTGTATGCGTCTGCATATATTGTGAGATATTTCTTTAAAAAATAAATTGCATTTTCTAAAATTAAGTTTATTATTATTATTTTTTATTTTTTAACATACATAAAAAGAGTATTTAAGAAAGCAACCATGTTTTTTCATGTTTTGCAAATTTTCTAGAAAGCTTAAACATTTCTTGAAACTGTAATTTTGATAGGAATGTAATTTTTTATTTATTGGGCACTGTTTAGATGCAGTTTTTAGGTGTGAAAAGGAAAATGATTAAGAATGAGAGCAATTTTATAGAGATGGCACAAAATTTGGAGAAAACCCTTTATGAATGAATATTTTGAGCAAGTAATCAAAATTGGACTGAAATTGTTGTTTTTTTCACTATGGAATTTGTGTTTTTATGTGTGCAAGGTCAATAATAACAAACCAGTGAAGTTATATTAAACTTTTGCTACTAAAATGAAGTGGCTAAATCAAGTTTTACACCATGTTTTTTTTTTTTCTCCCTTCTCCAAACTAACAGACAATATATAGATGGTAAATAACATTAAAAAAAAAATGATTTAAATGCTCAACATTTTAATATTTTCACCAAATTCTTAACAGCTATTTTGTGCTCCAGTCACTGTTCTTCATTGTAATCAACTTCTGGTTGAGAGACTCCTAGTAATTTTCTGTACCAGTTGAGAAAATCCCCTTGATTTGAAGCCCAGTCATTTTCAAATATAAGAGGCAATAGTTTGCTCAATTCCTTTTCTTTTCTTAAAATAATAGGCTGTATCAGGGAATCCATCATATTCATAGTACTAAGCAGCCATTGCAGCACAGGAGTGTTTGTGGTCCAAGTATACCTGGAATACCAGATATTTTTAGCAAGTGATAACCAAAATTCTGTTTTTTTTTTCTTCTTCTTTTTAAGCAGGAAGTGATAAGCAGAATTCATCACCTCCAAGAGGAAAATTGCACTGAAAATTATGCTCAGGCATTCCAATTTCAATCTTTTCCCATTCTTCTTTTAAATGATTATTATTATTATTATTATTTTTTTTTTTTGAGTATTCCTTTATTTAAATATCCAATGCTGTAAGATTGAAAGTAGACCTTTATTTTTATATTTGATTTTTTACAGATTTGATAGTTAAATACATTTATCAATTTTTTTTTGTTGGATTTGATTTTTAAGGTCAAATTTACTTAAAAGATCTGCAAATGTTTGTGAAACGTTAATTAGCTACAGCTAATGAATGTTATAACATACTATTTCTGAAATTTAAAACAGCAGAATTTGCTAAAATTTTAATGTCATTGGTTAAATTTTACTTATATAATACACTAATGTATGTGGTACTAAAATTAATGATATTTTTACATTGCAAATGGCAATAACTAGGTGTAAACATTAGCGTAATAGCAATAACACAAACACAAAAATCCAAATTAACAGTTCAATGATGTCAAATAAAGCAAGTATATTCATTACTGGTAGTTATTTTTACTTACTTATGTCATGCAGTTGTCAATTGCTGATGAACTGATGTTTTGTTTTACATAAATACGTTTATAATATCTATTCGTTTTCCTCATTTTTAACTGTATATAGCTTTGTTGCTTGTATAAGGCTATGTTTACTTAAGCATATTAAGTACACTTTTATATTTTCCATTTAAAAAAAAATTATATTACAGTAGAAGATCTTTATAATGCAAACCTCAAAACGCAAGGTTTTGCATTATATAGAATTTTGCGTTATATGGATCATTCACTTATATCATTAAACTTCCCTAGTAAGCATATTAAAATATAGCTGGAACACATAAATATAATGCTTAAAACTTTTTAAAATACAAATACTACTTTAAAAAACAAAAAAAATGGAATTTATTTATTTACAGAAAAAATAAATAAATTGATATTACCAAAAGCATTAAAATTTATTTGTTAAACAATATATTAATTTTGATTTGTTTTAGAATTTGCAATCTCTCAACAAATTACTTTTCTTGCAGCCTTTTGAACAGGTAATAATTTTACTTTGGTTACACAGTCTTGTGTTTCTAGGAATTTAAAATATTGATCTCTTTTGAAAATTTCTTCAGATTCTGAAAGTTTTTCAACTTTCTCTCCAGCATTTGATTCTGTTTCAGAATTGTTTTCCTCTTGTTTTGAAACAGAGGAAATTATTTCAGCACTGGTCAAATGATTAACAATTTGTGACTTATCATCAATTACCAAATATTCAAAATGTTTTCTTCATGCAGGTTTGCAAACTGAGTACTTTCCATTTTGTGCACAATGCATTAGTTCAGCAGTTTTCATTTTAACTAATGATGGTTTAAATCCAGTTTCAAACTTCTCTCCCTCCCCTACTTCTCATAGACTGTTTAAAAGTATTTTACTGTCAATATTGAGACATAAGCATATCGTGGGGGGGGGCGTATGCCCCCCAACTTTGTTTAGAAAACCATTCATTTGAAAACCTTTCTTCTTGCCAAACTTAAAGAAACATGGCTATTTTTACTTTAGGATATGCCATGTGCATTCCCACACACACACACACCATTTAGAAAAAAAAAAAAAAAACCTTTTGGTGATGCTATGCTTATGATTTAGAACCCAAGTAATGGCATATGATTTAATATAAAACAAATCAATGCTTTTAATTTACAAAGAGAAATATAACTAAATAAATAAAGGACTGTTTGGGAAGTCAACATAGAGGAGGGAGAAAGAGAGTGGTTCAGTAGGGGAGGGAAAAAGGGAGAGGTTCCTTGTTTTTAAAGTAAACATTTCTTCCTCTTTGACCTGGGTCCCAGGCCGCCAGCTGTTATGCTGATAATGCATAATGCATGCATGGGAGAATAATTGTTTATTTTAAGCTTGGCATGTTGTAGGATTTATCTAATGTCTCAAAATTAATTCCCTAGGAAAGCAATTATAAAAAAAAAAAGGAAAAAGCAGATTGTAGAAATTTCTTAATTGTGCTTTTCTCTGTTTACATCTGCAGTGTTAATGTGGTTTATGGAGAATTGCGGTTTATGGAGAATTGTGGTGAATTCTTCATCATTTGTCGAAATATCAAGAAGTTATGACAGATTTAACAGTGCAACAATTGAAGATTTTTTAATGAAAATTTACATCTAAAGTGATCTTTTTTTTTTTTTTAAATTCTTAAAAATCTGCAAATTGTTATATGTTCAGAACAATCTTTTTTTTTTTATTATTTTATTTATTTATTTTTTTTTTTTAAAGAAAATTTTCTACCTTTTCCGATGATGTGAATACTGTTTTACTGCAAGTGAAAAAAAAAAAAAAAAAAATGCTGCCATTATTATGCATTAGGTGAGATAAAAAGTAAAAAAATTGCATGAAACGTAAAATAAAAAAAATACTGATTCAAAATTTAAAAAAATCGGTGTGAGGTGTATTAGGATTTGTCCTAGTGAACCACTGTACAAAATTTAGTAAATCTACAACCATCCATCTCGGGGCTATGTTATCCACAAAAACATCTTGTTTTATTACTTCCTTGTATGAAGTAAAAGGAAGTAATGTTATTAGTTGTAGAATGTTAAAATTTTATATTTGAGATTGTTGTAACATCTAGTTATGTACCTCCCTTTTCATTCCAATTGACTGAATAGTTTACAGGGCCACTCAAAAGATTTTTCTTAACATTACGCTCTATGGGCAGAAATTTATTAAAGCATAGTTAAGAGTTAGTAGGCTATTTCAAATGAATCAAAAGGGATGTATGTTGTTAAGGATTGCAAAATGAATTTCTCCATCAAAAATATTGTTTTATCAAATATAGTTATTCTGCATGAACATTCCAAAGAATTTCAATAAATTACGGTCATGACAGTTTTAGAGACATTCATACATTTCCAGCACAATACTGTCTTATTATATTATTAGTTAATGCTCTGATGACTGTCCTGTACCTCCTCAAAAAATTGTTCCAAATCTCACCAAGCTTAGCAACTTTTAGCTTACTTATGTATTCATGTAACTCGCATATCTCAAAAACTATCAATTGTAAAATGTTAAAATTTTATATTTAAGATTGTTGTAATGCCACTCTTTTTGGCTCTAATCTACAGGATGGTTTGTTTATAGGACTACCTAAAAAATTTATATACATCATTGTTTTTGCCCAAAATCCAAATGTGCCCAAACGATGCCCAAAATCTTGCTAATGGTCGTTAACCTTGGTGATATTTTCTGAAATGTTGCCGAAGTTTGTACAAAAAATTATTCTGTATTTTGTATAACTCTAAAACTGTTGACCGTACTTCGTGACACTTTGTACGATTTTTGGGAATACATACGACGACCATCAATGTAGTATATTAATTACTATTTTCTATCTTGAGGCGACCGAATTTCCCACAATTTAAAAAAATGCAAGTTTCCTTTCGTTATTATGGTTATGAAAAAACATAGCATTAAAAAATTGCTAAGGATAGCTTGCACATTTAACAAAATACTTTGGGTTTTTATAATAGTGAGTTTTATGCAAAGCTTTTTAACTAAAGCTGGAATTCAGACTATTAATCATCAATGAAACTGGTTTATATTATTGATCAATAGAGGTTTGCATCCCAGCCCGTAATTAGATTTCTAACTCATTTTTAAAACTCATGACGTTAAAATGTCATCATTCTCAATTGTGATAACTAACATGAATTAGTGAATGAAGAAGAAGAAGAAAAAAAGCATGTTATTTTACTTTTCTTCAGCATCTTATAAGATGGAAGTTTGTTCTTTCACTCATGAAATTTTTTGTAAAAGCTTGTTAACCTAATTGGGTGAAAACTTAAAAGTAATAACTTTTTTAACTGTGCTCATTAATGTGCTCAAATCGAACATTTGAGTAGCTTTCTACCCTGAAAATTGTGAAAAATCTTTAAAAGTTAGGGAACAGGTAGATTTCCAGAATTTTAAAGTAGCCTACGACATCTCCTGAACCACTATACATGTCTGTGCAAAATTTCAAGCCGATCAGTTGAATGGTGTGGGAGGAGTTCCTGGATAAACAAACTTCCACATTTATATAATAGATAGATGTACAAGGAAGTCATGTGGTGTCCAAGCCCACTTCAGATTTTTTAATCTAGTTTATAAAAAGACTTCATAAATGAGAATACATTTATTTTGAATAACTTTTTTGCACAATCGGAAAAAAGATTATTGATTTGTTCTAGAAAATGGTGGGTAATGAAGCAAAACGAAGAACTTATTCTGATTCAGGATGCCATTTTACCTAAAAATTAGCTGGAATAGTATCAGCTATCTAAAAATTTTTTTGGTTCTTTTCAGAGCAGTGTAACTTTTCATCTTTTTTTAAGTATGCTATTTGAAAAACTGAATTAGTTATTAACAAAATTAAATTGGAAAGTCATACACACTCAAATATTTTCTTTTTTAAGAATGTTTTTTTTTCTTTTCTTTAAGAGAAGCCTTTGTACTTCTTAAAATCAATTTTTAGTCTTTTATTCCTAATAGTGCTGTCATTGAACCTTAAAAAAATAATTTGAGGTTTATCTGTATTACTTTTGAAGACCATTTTGCATAGTAATTCAGAAATGCTTGCATAAATCACTTGAAATCTATAACAATTTACTTTATGTGCATATGATTTTGATAAGTTAAAGATCCATCTATATTTATAATTTTAAAACATTAAAACATTTGTAAAAACTAGAGCATGCATTGAATATTTTTTTAAAGTAATAATTTTCTTTTGCACTCATGATGTATTTCTAATTATAGTTTTAAAATAATTAAGCATTTGTAAAACTGTATTCCTGATTTTCCGAGATGTACAGCAGTAGCATTTTTCAGTTTTTCTGAAGGACATGACTGTTTAGCCGCATATTTGTGCTGGCTCAAACTGTATTTTTGCTTTCTGTCCTTTGTGTCCACAAGATCAAATGTTTGATACCACACTTCTTCACTAATGTTCTGAACTTGATTTTATACTGTTAAGTTCAGAGATATTGGAGGGCTAGAGAACAAGTAGGGCATCAATGCAAATCTTTTGGGCATTTGTAATAAATTTTATTTACAGATCCTATAAAGCCTATTTACAGATCCTATTAAAATTCCTCCTTAAACTATCTAATAAAACACAGAATATTTAACACAATAAACTCAAAGCAGTCCTAGATTTAATTTATCTGAAACACTTAAAAATACCAACTATGATGGCAGGATAATCATTATTTCAAAGTTGCACTTAAAAATGCATATTTGGGAGAATTGTGCTGCAATGCCAAACAAAACTGCTCATTCAGTAAGAAGGATAAAACTAGTTTGATTTGTCAAGTTGCACAATTTTACTGATTTTGTAGGAAACTAGTACAGAGCAATTAGGCATGTACTCAGTTGAAGGGTTATTAACTACTAATTTATGTATGGTAGGGTTCAAAGCGTTATTGTTAGTCTCTGTACCTACCTTATCAAATTATTCTCTCTCACTGGTTAAAAAAAAAAAAAAAAATTCCTAAATTTTCGTAGTTTTATTTTATTTAATATTATCTTCATGCATCTATCAATTTTGTTCAGTGAATAAAAGAACTTAAATGTTTTTATAAATACAGAATGGAAGATTTTACACCAAGTGAACTACTTTTGTTATTTTTAATTTAAAGCAGGGTTTTTCAAATTTGTCTGTGATTAAACATTTTGTGTGTCTGAATTTTGTCATAGCACATTACACAGCTTAATGAAGCATCTTCTGTTAAACCGAATTTAGTGTATCATAGGTTGTGGAAGTGATATACTTTTTGCTTAGCACTTGCTATGGACACACATAGCACAGTTTGAGAAACTCTAGTTTAAAGCATAACAACTAAATGTCACCAACTTATGAATTGATAGTGACATTTATATGTATGCATATACAAATGTAAGGAAATTACAATCAATAAATTCTGAGTGATAGAATCTAAAGCATTTCATGTATCGGGATTTTAAAATCAACCATTTTGTCATTTCTTTACGCGAGGTAAATTCTTAAGTGCTCTGTTTCGTGATTCCAAGCTAGTGGTTGCTATAGCAACCGTGTAAATAGAAAAATGAACATTAAGAAACTGTGCCTCATTTTCAGTGCAAATGTCAGAGTCTGGAAACCAATTAACTAGGTTGCATGTCACATAGTGTGATGTATCATCTTCGGTGGCAAGGGAAGTTCCCGCCTTAGAGCTCAGGTAATATAGTATTTTTAAGGTGGTGCAACAAGGAGAGAGGAATGATTCTTAGATTATTCTTAGTGTTTATATGTTTTGTATATCGGAAAAAGTATGTCAATTTCTTCTTCGATGTAAGCTCATGATGGAATAAAAAACTGTGCCATGACTGCTTAACTGCTATTATTTCAAGACTAGTATGATTTCTTCATATTTTATTATTCGTATTTATCATATATATATATATATATAACTATGCTATTATGTTTAGATTTAATGCTATGATGTTTAATTTACAGAGACAACTCCCACTTCTCGTCGAAAACAGAATGGTAGACGGCGTAGTAGAGGAAGGTTTAACAACCTTTTGCCACGTCATACTGATAATAACGATGTTTTAATTGTATCTGAAAGGAGAAATACTGGTTCTTCCCTACCTCTTAATTTACCACCTTTACCTTTTCCAATTTTCATCAATAATTTCAACTTTAGAAGAGTACCTGAGACTGTAAGATCTGACAATGATAGGGATCCTATAAGTGCTATTTATATATCGAGGTAACTAAAGTAAGTATATCAATGTATATTAGTATTAAATTGTTTATAAATGTATCCATCCAGTATTTAATTGTCTTTGGATATTGATAGTTAATCAATATTAGGAATGTTACAAATATTCATCTGCTGTTCAGTATTCAGCTCATTTGCCGAATATTTGGCCTGGCTGAATAGTACACAGATATTCGGCTGAACATTTAAATATAATAAGCTGAACACTTCAACATAGTTGACTGAATACTTAAAGGAAAATCAAATAAAAGTTTTATTGAACTCTCCAATGGCTGATTTAATGCTGATGTATTTAAATCAGCATCCCAATCATTTATTTAGATAAAGTATGCAAAAGATGTTCCTTTGCAAAACAGGTCCAAATGTCAAAGAAAGTAATTAAACTAAATAATAATTGTAAAATAATGTTAGTGAAAGTTGAAACAAAGAATATTTTGTTAGTGAATAAAATAAATAAATCCTAAAATCCTGAAAGTAGACCCTCCCTCGAATATAAGCCCTCCCCCTCTTGTAAAATGTGAAATCATTTCATTATCCAGCCTCACCATGGCACAGTGGTTATGCCACTGAAAATGGTAGATGGCCGAAGTGTGAAGGTCCCGGGTTCGGGTCCCATCGCGCGGCTGTCGATCTAACGGTCGGGAGTTTTGGTAGGTTTTCTCCAGATGTACCGTGAATATGCGTTAGAACCCCTTAGAAAGTCTCCCTACCAAGGCTCCCCTCCCAGGGCTCACAAATAGTCTCTTTTTTCCCTAAAAGTCTCTTTTTTAGTTAGAGCTCTCTAAAAGTCCCTTTTCCATGTAAATGGTCCCTATTTCCTCTTTTTCACCGTGGATTCTAGAAATTCCAAAGTCATGTCATGGTAACTCTCGAATGATAAGCACCTGTAAGAAATCTAATTGCAAACCAACTGAGAAACCCATCCACATAAATGTCAAATATTAGAATTTTTTCTGGTCCTGCTTATTTATAATAGAAAACAGAATCTGGATCTTCCTTTTCACCCTCACTTTTTAATGATTCAATCTGAGAAGATGGGGAAACACAAATGAAAAAATATGAGTTTCTTTTCTGTTTTTTTTTTTTTTTTTTAAGCACTACAGTACTAGCAGGTTTTTTAGCATTGGCATAATTTGCCTACACAATTTCTTGTGCTGAAGCATTTTTTCCAAATGTGTTTGCCAGATTACGAGAAAGGAGGGAGGGGGAGAATAAAATGTTGAAAGTTGCACAAGATTTGCAATTTTTGATAATTGATCGCCAAATTTTTTATCTTCAAAACCGAACCAAGCTTGGCAATATCTTCAAACATGACAGTTTATTACAAAGGAAAAGTGTAGTTAGAATATTCCTGGCAAAAATTGTAAAATAGTTTAGGAGGCGATTTTAATATAGATTTCAATTCCGAAGTGTTTGTGGAACAAGAATGACACAGTACACTCTATGGATTATGATGCCCATTCCAAGCAGTATTTAAAATGGTGAATTTCAGTTCGAATATGCTTGGCAAAGATTGTAAAACAGTTTTAGTAGGCAATTTTAAGATAAATTTTGATACCAAAGATATTTTCTATGAAACAAGGAAGAAAAATAGGGATAACGCATGAATTATGATACACTTTTAATACAGAGCACTTTAGTACGTATTAAAATATGAAAGTGTTTAGGATTTTATTTATTTATTTATTTAGCATCTACTTTAAGTTACCCCAGTTGTTTACACTTGTAAACATGCTTAATTCTGTGCATTGGTGAATATCAAATACTTAATGGGATAATCCTTACAATTATATGGCAACATCAGGATGGATCCAAGTCAAGTGCACAAATAATTCCCAATTTTAGGATCACTACCAAAAAGTTAAAAATTCTAAATACTGAAAAAGAAAGAGTTACTAATTTTAAAAAAAAGAATGCATTAAACAAAATTATTCTTCAGTGTTATTTTTCTTCGTTCGTACAATTGTTATCTTTATTGTTCTTTTGACGCGAACTCTATTCTCTCTCTCTCTCTCTCTCCCCCCCCTTTTCAAATCATACTTTTTTTAAATATCGGTATATTTTGTTCAAATTTAAGTTTGTGTGAGTAAACCTTTGCGGAATAGTTTAATTTTGCACAAAAATGCAGATAATGGTGATCCACCCTGACTTGAATTTGTTATAGCCACTTAAAATCGAGATATGCTGACTTTAAAAAAGAGAAACACTGTTTTTTATATTTTTAGTTTTCAGACTATCATATAAGGAGTCCTAAAATTTATAACAACAACAACAAAAAAAAAAAAAAAAAAAAAAAAACATGTGCAGCAGATTTAAACCCCCCCCCCCCACTCTCTACCTTTTCCTTGGATTTTCCCTGCAAATTTAATTTTATTTACATACTGAACTGTGTGGAATTTTCACATATCTGGCATTTGGTGTTTCCCCAGGCTTTTTCTGTCTATATATTTCTATTCATATGAAGCATCAGATACTATGCATTGCTGATAAAGAGCAACAATTTTTAACATAAAAAAGGTGGATTTCAATGTTCTGATTGGTCTACATTTGTTTAAAACTTATTGTTTTTTTCCCTCTCTTTCTATCTTCCTGCTTTCACCTATTTTTGTTATTTTAGGTCCTCATGCAGAGTGGCAACAGAGCCAGCTGGAAATATGAGGGAATTTCATAAATTTGGGATTAGGGAATTATATGAATTTGTTTTATTCCTCCTTTTTCCTGATCTTTTTAAGTACAAATTAAAAATATCAGCTAAGCTGAAATCCTGTAGCATGAGTGAAAAAAAAAATTATGCAAATGTTGTGGGGTTGTGTTTTACTAAGTCTCTTTTTTTCTAGAATTTGGTCCCTTTTCCTCTAGAGATATCATTAAAAACAGTTGTGAGCACTGCCCTCCTTTTTTCCTCATCCAATCTGAGCCAGTGTATGTTTACGCGTGTGTGGTTAAATCTAGCTAATAAGGGATGTATTTACCATGTATACTTGAGTATAAGCTGAACCTATAACTATACTTTAAAAGATTAGTGAAAAATCAGGAACCTAAATATTATCTGAATGTAAAAATGCATGCTGAGAAGATAAATTACTGCTGTCAGTTCCCATCTTTCTCTTCGGCCCTTATTGTTTTTAAAATAAATCCTTATGTAATAAGTGTCTAAGTAATAAAAAGCACAAAGAATTATTGCACAGCATTCAAAGCTTAAAACAATTCTCTGATGCATGATCATATTACATAATCAACTTCACCTGCGTGCCAAACAAAAATATTTATAAATATTTATTAAAATATTCTGACTGGAGCAGAGTTTCTCTGTCTCTGGTTTCCACGGAAGCTTCACTTTTGAAAAATAATCAGTTTCAATAAACATACATGCTTGTAAATGTTACACTTTCTTTGCTAGAAGTTGCAATAGATTGAAGGGGGGGGGGGGGAGAGGGAATTTCCCTTTGATGGTTTTAAGTGCCGATTTTCCAGTTAAAAAAAGGACGACCATTTATAGTGCAAACAAATTAATAAACTCGGCGATTTGTAAGTCTACTTTTCCTGACCTGTGTATAAGCTGACCCCCCCCCCCCACCCGATTTTTAAATCAAAATTTTGACCAAAATTTCTCGGCTTATACTGGAGTATATACGGCAATTATTTTTTCAATTATCATTTAATTTATAATATATATTTTAACAATTATTTTTTTATTTATCTTCTGTACTCTGAATTAATACAAAAAATTTTCGGAATAGTTTTTTTTTTTTTTTTTTTTTTTAAAGATTTTGATTATAAGTCCCCTACCCAAAATGTATGCTTTGCTCTTCAAAAAAGATGGCTTACTTTTGGGATTTATGAAAGCAAACAAAAAGTGAACTTAACATGTTCTTTACTTTTTTCTCTTATACATTACAAACTTTTTTGAAATTGCTTTGACAGCACTATAACACAGATATTGTATGACAAGGGTGCCACAATAAAATTACAGTTTTCTTAACAGTACGGTGAGTTGGTTAAGTTTGGGACCCCCTGTTCTAGTCCATTGAACACAACATTTATTCAATGTGATTCCGCTGAAGAACTGTTTCTTTTTTATATATTTGTTCAGATTTCCTATTGGGTATGTCATATTTGCAGTTTTCAGCCTATTTTGCTTTTTAATTATATATGTAATGATATTTTTGCTATCTCATGCTTTCATTACCATGTTTTATAGAAGGACAGGGCCCAAATGTGTGGAGAGAATATCTCTTTTGATATGCCACACAACCGAAATCCTACTATTTTGTTGATTTTAGTTAAAATCTTCTGGGTATGGCCCCTGATGAGTGTCCCAGAGATAATTTCCATTCCATTCATTTCTGTTTAATTTATAGTTCATTGTACTTCAATTTTCATCCTGTTTGGCCCTCTGTTTCTGCTGTTGTGGTCTATCCTTCCCCCCCCCCTCCCATTCCCTGTAGGGACAGTCATTTTTGCAGTAATATTCTTAGTGTTTTACATATTATTTACATATATATATATATAAAATATATTAGTTAGTTTAGCCAACATTATTTTTAATAATTGCTTTTTATTTTAGAAAGAGAACTTTAGTGTGAGCTGTTTTCTTTAAAAAAATGCGAACCAGCACAGTTTTCTCATCTGTTTGAATATGCTAGATTTGGAGGTCTGTGACACCCTATCCACTCACTTTGGTGCATCTATATATTTATATTTAATATCAAGCATAATTTTTTCTTGCCATATGTCCATGTGCGTAATTTTTATTTATACATGTGAATTGTCCTTCTGTAAAATTTTATTATAAAAGTTATGTATCATTTTATTATCTAGAATCACATGTTTTATTAAAGTAGAGTATTGTACCTCATATATTTTGGTATACTTTTTATAGTTTCTTTATTGTGGTTTCTTACATACTCATTATTATACATATAGGTAAAGCAATAGACAGGGTGTTTCGTAACCCTTGGTGAAAAATGTTTGTGGTAACATCATACCATGCACATTTTAATCTCGTACCACGTAACATTGTTCTTTAGATATACATAAATAAATCTAAAGAACTATTTTTATCATACAAAGCATTTTCATAGTGCATGTATGAGCTTATTACTTTTCATTATGCTTCTATTTGCACAAAGAGTACTTTTTACCACTTTTTAGCCAAAGTTCTATCAATTACTAGAATAAACACTTAAAAGCTATGGCCACAAGTACATAAAACTCATTAGCAACCAAATCAGCTTTAAAAATTTAATCTGCAAATAAAATGCAAAATAATTAAGTTCAGTATTAATTATTTTGTTTGCTGATGATATAATGAATTTTGATTTATTAAGAACAAAACAATAGGACAAACTGAAGTTCATTCTCCAGTAACCATTCGTGTGACAACAATGCTTTGCATGATAGAAAATATTCTTTTGCTGTGTTATTATTACGCCGTGCATTTTTCACCAAGAGTTTTAAAACACACTGCATATTTATATACATTTTTTTCGGTTGCTTGTATAAAACCACTCAACCCGCTTGTATAAAATCACTCGAACTGTTAATTATCTTCCCCCCTCCCCCCTTTCTCCTTTTTAAGTTAGTTTTTATTCTAAAAAAAGAAACCAATAGAACTGTCAAACTTTCTGAATTTGAGGAAATATATTCTTATAAATTGCTTGCTCCCATGGAAATTCCTCTCTATATCTGTTGTTTCTTCTCCAAGTTTGCTCTTCGATAATGCATTTAAAGACCGCTTCAGGGAAGCAGTGGTCTTTGATGATACATTCAAAGGCCATTGCAAAGAACAAAAAATAAGTACAATTGGGGAATCTTCATCCCACTTCACCTTTGGGGGACTGTATGGACAAACCATAGTGTTGATCAGGCTCATCTTCCATTAACTTAATTTCTGACTATATTTGCAGACTTCATGTAATATAATTAATCTGGAGTCGCCTTATAATAAATGGTTTTACTATAAAGTTTGGAGTCTAAAGGCAAAACCTGGGAATGTCATTTCTGTTGTGTATATATATACAGGGTTTCTACAGACTTGGAAAGTCAGGGATTTGGGAAAAAAGTCTGGGAAATTAGCAGAAATTGAAGACAGGTCAGGGACATGCAAGAAAAATTGAATTTTGCAGTAAAATCAAGAAAATATTTGCTGTTTGAACCTATGTTTAGAAATTGTTTTATTTTCATTTTCTCATTTAACCTTATAAATAATTTTAAAATGTGTTCTTTATGAGCATATCTTATGCAGTTGAAATATGCTCAATTTTATCCTAAATTATTAACAAACATGGTTTTTGTTAGAATCCAGTGATGTCAAATAAGATTCTTGTATATATTAATTTTATTATTATTATTATTTGTAAAAAACGGACAAAATATATAATTATTAATTAAAGGATGTAATGTTAAAAATATAAACTCAAAATTTGGGAAAGCATGCTAGATTAAGTCAGGGAAGAGCATGATATATGTCAGGGAAAAGTCAGGGAAGCAAAAGCTGTGAAATCTATAGAAACCCTGATATATATATATCTATACACAGGGTGTCCCAAAAAGGTGGTAATGGGCTTTAATTCCTTATCTATTAGAGAAGTAAATTGAGAAATGTAATGAGAGAAGTAAATTAGAGAAGTGTAAATTGAAAAAATATTCAAAATAAGGTTGGAAATAAGACTGTTAAGAAAAAATTCCCTGTCGTTATTTTTCAAAAAGGTCAAATATTTATATCACCTCATTAGTATATGGATCACATTTTACTAATAGGGAATATTTTTGTATGGAGGTCATATACAAATTTAAAAAGTATAACTTTTTGAAAATTAATGAGATTTTTTTTTAACAATGGCTTATTTCCGACAATATTTTATACATTTTTTTAATATTTACACTGCCTACTTATTTCTAATAGATAAAGCCCGTTACTACATTTTCGGGACACCCTGTATATATATATATATTTATATCTGTGCTTGTATATATGTGATTATATGTATTTTTAAATTCTTTTTAAAATAAATTAGTTATTTATAAACTCTTAATTTCTTTGTTTTATTCACTTCACTCTCATTTTGTGCTTATTACTTTTCATTAAGTATCAAAAACTTAACCTTTAGAAGTATTTCACAATGCACAAAAATGCAATGGGTATATTATAGTTATCTGTGAAATATATTTTAAACTGAATATTCCTGAAATGCATAGTTTTTTGTCTGTTGTATATAGTTTATTTTAAATCTTTAAAATTTTAGAGTTCTTATTTGGAATATACCTATCTGCTCAACTGATTGTTAGCTCCTTATCGATCCACCACTGGTTTAGGAGTGTATAAATATTTTACTTTTATGAAATTGAAAACTTCGGAGAATTCTTTATTTTGATTTACTTATATTTATGCTAATGTTGTAGCCATGCAATAAAAACCTGTAATAAAATTGGAAATGATTTAAAAAAATTTAAAGAAAATTTAAATTATTGAGAGAGTTGATGCTTCAATATTGCTAATCTAAAGAAAATTCATTAAGGGAAAAAAAATATCATTGCAGTGAGAATTTGCAATGTGTTTGACTGGTTTTTATAGTTCCTTATCACAGTTGTAAAATTTGTAAATTTTTGTTTAGATATTTAATATTTTAGATTGAGTATCTTGTTTCATACTTTTTCAAAATTTAATGAGTCACTGATGAAAAACAATTAATAAATAAATATAGTTTATGAAAATTTGTTTGATTACACTATACTAGTACTTTTCTTTATCATACAAGAGATTGAAGTTAGAGACTACTTCATGTAAAAACGGATTCTTTTTAGCACTTTGAAATTCCCTGTAGTGATCTGTTAAAATCTTTTGAAATTTTATTTCCTTCCTTTTGTACCATTGAAGAAAAAAGAAATGATATTAAGTTTTTTGTGTTACCATTGATAAAAATCAGTCCCTTAATTGACCAGCCATAGTGGTCCCTTGACATTTAGACATTTTGTTAAACAACTGTATGAAGTGAAGTATAGGATTTAATCATATGTAGACAAGGGATGGCAAATAGGATGTTATCAAAGCGCCAAAATTAAAGTAAAGTGAAATGCAATTTTTTCCAATTATTTTATTGATCTATTATTACAGTGGACTCCCAGGGACCTCTGAAAGTAGGACATTAAATTAAATGGACGTTAAATTGAAAGTTTGGAAAATGATCAGGGCTTCATCAGACGGTCATTAAATCGAATGGGTTGTTCAATCAAGGGTCATAAAATAGCAAGTTGACTCTATTTTAAATATTTTTGGCTTGTCAAAACTCTGTATGGATTCTATGTAATTGCCATTGCTAATAGACTCTAAATTATTTGGCCTTTGATTAGTGATCACTGAATTGAAGGACTTATGTATCAAAACTATAATAACAATATTTAATCTTACAGTTACAGTATGTAGAAAATTTTAGTATAGTGGTGGTAAAATATGTTCTTCCTCCCTTATATTATCAAATGGAAGAAATTGGAGGGTGAGTGTTTTTAAAGAACTGATTATGCTCGTAATATATTTGATGTTTGAAATGTGTTTAGGCCTATTTTCAAAGTATGACATTCAAACTACTCTAAACTGTGTATGACTGAAATAAAAATGATATTTTGCATAATCTGGAGCTCATCCAAATTGAAATAGGTTTTTAAATTAGGGTGTTTGTGTTTAATAACCAAGTGAATATTTTATCCAAAGTAAGACCATGTTTCGTATTTTAATGGTTAAGTAGGCATGCATAAGTAATCTGTATATAAATTTATTTAATTTAACACCAATAACATCATTTCCCGCAATACTTTATTACTGAGTTTTCTTTGAATATTAACAAACACTCAGTTTAAACAATTAATTCTATTTTCAGTGTGTGTAGAATACATTCCGTATCTGGCCCATTTGTACTGCTTAAGTACAATTCTGTAGGGAACTTATGACGACATTCTTGTTCACATACAATGTAGCCAAAAGTAATGAAACACTTTGAATATTTGATATTTTTATAATTTTTAAAGAAATACTTAAATAAAAGTTTTGCAAATTCAAACATTATGAATGTATGGCATAATGTAGACCCTCCTAGAACATGGTTTTATAAGGTGAATTTATTTAATATGGTAGAAAAATTGATTGTATGTTTTTATCAATCACTAAAGGAGGCTGGTATAACATGGTAAAAGAATGAGACATGTTTTCATTTTACTATATTTTAGCTCCAATGATTAATATAACTTCTGACTGGTAATGCTAAATATCACTGTGCTTCTCAAATTTTAGGGAGACTTTTTTGAAGAGATTGTCTCAGTTTGTTTCTAGTTGTGATGCACATTAAATATGTCTCAAAATGTCTCTTTCATATTGTATGGTTAATTTTATTCAACTTAAATTTCTGGGGGGAAAAAATTAGGATTATAAATCTTTGCAAAATTAAACTGCATTTCTCATCTAGAAGTGCAAATCTGTTAATCTCTAGTACATAAGTACTATTATACCTGACTGATTCCTACAACCCAGATTCATGTAACTCTGAATATATCTACCTTGTTTTAGAAGATTCTACCACATATGCAGTGGATGCACTTTAATTTGTATTCGGTTAATTCGAACTAATTCAAAGACCTTTTATAATTTGTAATGGAATTAATGTTAAAAATATCTCATTAATTCGAACTAAATTTTTATCACTGGTTCATTCGCACTAAAAATTTGACGATAGAAAACTATTTTTCTTCATTTAATGGAGAAAATACACATTGTATGTGTCATAATCATTTGTTTATTTGCTATTGATTTTATTATTAGAAAAACCAGGCTTTACTACCAGGGATGAGATTCTTCAGCTTTTTGTGAATAAAGAGAAAATCACTTTTTTCTCTGAAAATTTTGTTTTTTCTGTGAATTCCTGATTGTAGTTATTAGTTAACTGTGTGCTATATTTATCTCCCAACACGTTCCTATGTTTTTCTTCTCTTAAAACTTCTTTCAGATTAATTAGATATAAATATCACATGTATAAATTTTTGCTCTCGTATGATTTCAGCTTTTTTGCTCTTTTGCCAATCTCATCCCTGTACTACAGATTCTAGGGTGAAAATGAATGGAAATGCTTACTTCAAATCAAGAAGCTGGTTGAAAAAAGTAGGCATAATAAACAAAACCAGATATCAATTTTACAATTTCCCCCAAAAGTGCAATTCATACAATTTTTAATTGAAGTTTACTTTCTGTTGCAAATCTTCTGCTTCATTTTATGGCTAAGGTAAGTATTTATTGCTTTTTTTGACTTTGTGGTTGGTTAAGTCAAAGCTACACAAGAAATATCAGCCGAAAGGGGGATGCCTTGGGTGAATGACATTTAAGGAAATTGCTTTTTAATAATATGTGTAACTTTAGATAGCAAAGTATAAAATATTTTCTTGAGTTATACATTCTTAGAGATTTTTCTTCTGCAGTAATACACTTTTAAAGTTATGTTTTCTCTTAACTTCCGATAATTTGAACTTTTTTCTGAGAACCTTTGAGTTCAAATTAATGAGTGTCCACTGTAGTAGGTACCTTTGAGGTGTCATTGTACAATATTTTGGAAGAAAAAATACTGCCTTTTATTGATGTTTATAGATCTTACTAGATTTCATGATTAGCTGAAATTTTAGATTAAATTTCTTAGTTTTTTTAATATTTTAAATTGTCTAATCAGGGTCGGCCCAACACAGTAAGCAAGGCATCGGGGCGCCATTTTGAACTCAACAACTGAAACTTGATCTGAAGCATAAAAGGGGTCGCCTTTTTTATATTTGCAGGGGATGCCACATATCCTAGGGCTGCCCCTGAGTCTAATTGATATCTTTTGGACATGCACAGTTAAAATTATATATTAAACATGCTCATCTTTTTTTTTTTTTTTTTTATACAGTCAACTCTGGTTTATAGTGAACCTCTGGGGAACATCAAATTTCGTCCACTAATCCTATTTTTTGAATTCTTTTTCCAGCTTTTGAGCAATTTCTAGATTTGATTCAGCATTATCATCATAAATTTAATTTCTAAGTTCACTATAAATAAAGTCATGGTTCATTAAAACCGAATCTAATTTCGCATTTCTAATGAATCAGGACTAATGATTTGCATTCACTATAGCCAAAAGTGCACTATATCTGGAGTTGATTGTATATGCATTTTAAATTTCAAATTCCAGTGCATTATTTTCTCTTAGCTTTGTAAAATTTAGTTAAAAGGCTAATAGTTCCTACAAGTCTTTAAAAGAAAAAATCAATTATGGGGGCTCTTTAAAAAGAAGTTTTTAAATTTTGCAGAAAACCATAAAAGCAACCTGTTCCTCGTCTAATGGTACTTTAAAGAAATTCTGTCTTATAATGTAGTTATGGTATAGTGCAATTGAGTCATCACATTATGTAAAATACATTTTACAATCAAATAATTTTTGTTCTCAATCTAAGGGACTGAAATTGAAATGATTAAAAATAAAGTAAAATGCTCAAAGATCTGTAAAAAATGGTTGTCCACATTCTGTATCCTCTTTATGGTTTGCACTGTAAAACATCTGCAGTTAACAAACTTATGGAATTCTCTTTATTTTTTTGCTAAGGTTCATTTCTTTGCATATTGTATTATTTTAATTCTTACAAGGTGCAGGCACGGCCTTGGGGAAACCGATTTCAATGATCTTGGGCACAGTGGTAGTATACCATGTGAATGTACTACGTATAAAATACTAAGACGCGATACTCAAATACAATCAAGAAAAATTAATATTTATTTTTGAATCACTAAAGCAAAACTTTAAATATAAGTTACGCACGATTCAGATTAAGCGCTGTGGTGCAATGGTTAGAAGGGTAGTCTCCTACTCTGGGATCCTCACTACTGGGATCCTCCTACTCTGGGGGACAGTTCGAATCTCGTGCTGCGCTAGTGTTTTTTCCCGCTTTAACCCGCTCTGTTTTTAAATACAATACTCGTAATTAATTCATTTTTTAGTCAAGTAAATAATTTACTTGTTTTTTTTTTATTAATTTATTTATTTTTAGTACCTGTTTATTGATTTTTTTATTATTTAAATTCTATTTCTACTTGCAAAATATTTACTTTGCAATCAGAATTTTACACATTCAAAATAATTCACTTTTAGCACTTGCAAAACTTAATGTTTATTTAAGGTACATTTCTTTTTGTTGCAACTGTAAGACAGACTTCTTTTCTAATTTTCACCCATTTGTGATGCCACCGCAACAATATTATTTCTTTTAATCGTCTGTCACCTGTTGATGGGTTGTCAAATTTAAAATATAACATGTGAAAATTTCGAATAGAAATATTTAAGCAGTGAAACTTTATTTTGAAGAATTATATTACAGTTACAAATATGCCACCAGGCCAAGCAACTCCTTATTATTGTGATGAAAACGCTACTGATAGTTCTACATACAGTGATGTTTTGAAGCAGTGACTAAAAATTGAAGTAGCGTATTACGGAAGTTCACTTCTAAAAAAAAAAAAATTAATTGCAATGCCAGTTTCTGATACACTACCTGAAGAAGCTATGACGATAGGCACAGAATTGCACAATAATATATTGGATGCGTTCAATGAAAAGAAGTTTGTAACTGATTAGAAATGGATCTATGATCAAGAAGAGTGTATAGAAGAAAGTTTTGAATCGGTTAGAGATAACTCATCTGATGACTATGTATCAGATGGGGAGAAAAAAAATTCAATTAGTCGTAACAGTATTATTGATTATAATTATTCTATTCAAATAATCATAACTATAATCAATTGTAAAATTAGACTTTAATAGTAGGAATAAAATTAAAAAAATATGTAAATAAGTAATAAAAAAAATTCAATAAGCAGTAAAAATAAATAAATAAATATTTACTGGACTGAAAAAAAGAATTAATTACCAGTATTGATGTATTTAAAAAAAGAGTGAGTGTTTAAAAAAAAAAAAAAAAATGCTAGTACAGCATGAGATTTGAACCTGGGACCCCAGAGTAGAAGACCACCATTCTAATCTTTTCAGCACGATGCTCATTCTTATTTACATGTAACTTATATTTAAAGTTTTGGTGAAGTGCTTCGAAAATAAATATTAATTTTTCTTGACTGTATTTGAGTATTTCGTCTTAGTATTTACACGTAGTATATTGACATGGTATACTGCCACTGTGCCGAAGATCATTGAACTCCGTTTCCCGTAGGCCGTGTCTCCTCCTTGTTAGTTTCTTTCTTTCTCCTCCCCCCCCTTTAAGACTTGCAAAAATACTTATTTAGAATTTTAAAGGTACATCTTAATTTTAATAATTGAAAAATATTAAAATTAAGATATAATGATTTATCTTTTTTGATTTATAATGTTGATTTCAAGATGAAATATTTATAGAATGGTTTAATTTAAACTTATTATTACTTAATTTAAGTGCTTTGAATTATTAATTAAAAATTGAAGTTTTGACAGTTATTCCAAGATGTATTTTACGTACAGGAATGTTATGAAACTATTTGTTGTCCTTAAATATATTGAAAGGCCTTGAAGAAATTGAAGAAATATATTTAAAAGCCCTTGAATTTTTTCCTCTGACTAGAGAAATCCTGTAAGATTTAAAAAAACATGCCCAAAAAAGGTCATTTTAAAACAAATATTTATATTTTGTTCAGTATCTATTCTGCATATAGAAAAATGTATTCAGTGATGCCCAAGGCTGCAGAACAATTTGTTTAGTATTACTTTCAGAATTTGAAAAGGGGGGGGATCTAAAATTCAGTGTCCTTTTTTCTTCTCCTCCCCCATCTGCTGTACGATGGAAATGATTTGAATTGGAAGAAATTTTCATATGTGTGGGAAGGACACCCCCTCCCCCAAGAATAAAGAAAGGAAAAAGTTTTCATTACTTATAGAAAAATAGAAAGGTTGAGTAGTTATTGTACAAATTTAACTTGTGAATTTTTCTGTGATACTTTATCACTTAGTATTCTTTGAATATTTGTTACTTACCTTGTGAAAATGATTCAAAATGTAAATATCTGTGTTAAACCTGTATTTTATAAAGTAACTTTATTGTTAGTTTGTGGCATTCATGAACATATTTTTATAGTCATAAATAAAATATTTACTAAAAATATGTTATAGATGTCTTCATTCATTTTTGATTTAAGTTTCAATTATCCATATTAAATTACATATTTTCTCTTTTTACTGTACTTCTGTCAAAGGCTCCAAATGCCATTCAAATGCTTGAATCTTTTATCAACTTCTATTCTCAAAATAATGTATCTTCTACATTTTGCTCAAAGAATTGAACTATTCACAATACAGGTATTTGTAAATTTGTTTAGAAGATATTAAATAGTATACTGAATTCCTGAGATTATTTCATTTTTGTACCTTAGAGACACACAAGGTTGTCTCAAGGTTGGTAAATTTAAGAAAAAATGAACTTACCTGAGAAATTAAACATTGGGGGAGCCCATATCAGGCTGACCATCTAGCCGGGGCTTATGCTTCTGCACCGAGGGGTCCATGATTAAGAAGCTTGGCTGGGCATCACATACCTTGTCCCTTACATGGTCTTTTATGTCACTGACAGACATGCCAAGTCCCAGAATTTTAGTCAGATTCTCATCTTTTCGATTCTGTTTTGGGCCTGAGGAGTTTTCTTCATTTTCTCAAGCTTTTAAAGAGTTTATTAAAAAAAAAAAAAATTGAAACTTTTCCCCCAATTTTCTTCATTAGGTTTTCAAAATCAATTTGTTTTTTTCATGTTGTTGCATGAGGCTCAGCAACCTGAGAGCCTTTAATTTGAAATAATGCATCTGAAGTTGTTCTAAAAAGTTAAATGAGTTTGTTATTATGTTATGCTCATTATTTATGTACAAAATTTCTAAAAATTTCAGAGTTATACAAGATAGATTAAGGAAATATATATATATATATTTTCAAATAAAATAAGATATTTCAAATTTTAGTGTCATAAGTTCTGTTTATTTAATTTTTTGGTAAAAATAGTTTATCCTGTGTGTATTTTGATTAATGCTTTGTGTTTTCTGACATTTCTTTGGCACATATTTGTAACTGAATTTATTTACATTAAACACTTTTGCTTGTCCTGCCATTCTGGCCAAATTACAATCTACAACCATCATCAAGGCAATTATCGCCATGCTGAACTTCATGGGGATAATTGAATTGATATCATCAAGGCTTTGGTCCACTTAAGGTCCTATAGTGGAGACTACAACAGCAACAAAAAACAACTTAGCACGATCGTATTAAATTTATATGGATGTACATGCCATTTATCAGGGTGTCTACCACTCATGAAAGTCTGGAAAATGGGGCCAGAAAGTCTGAAAAAAAAAACGGGAAATTGGATTATGGGTCCGAAAAATTCACCAATAGAATCATTTTTTTTTTTCGTGTCCCTTTTTTTTTAACCCTTTCTCACTAATTGTCAGACCAGACTCAAAACGGAAAGCAACTCAATGCATTTTTCGGACCGCGAAAGCATCAATGTGTTTGTATAAGGAGGGGATGGGCTCATCAATCGTGATGGGAGAGTAAAAGACAAATTAGCTTACTTGGTAACTTATGGCTTAGGACCATATTTCCACAAACAGTTAGTTAATTCTATCAGAAAATGCGACTACTACTGTTTCTCAATTGATGAAAGCTTAAACCTTTATACTTCAGTTAAAATTGATTTCAAGAAGTTGTATAAAATATGCAAAGGCAATTTCCCAAAGTAAAATGCGTTGGTCAGGAATTTTTTTCCCGGGATCTCCCAAAAGTCAGGAAACTGACTTTCAGAAATTTGGTAGACACCCTGTTTATGAAAAGAAACTATACCTGTATTGATTATATATCCATTTTGCACTGAAAATAAAAGCGTAAAAAATCTCAGACTTTTTGACATTAAAAAGCTGGAGATCTCTGGCATTTTGATTTTAGAAAGTTGGCACGTCTGCACCGAGTTCAGTTTAAGAAACCCTTGAAAAAATCACTATACCAATAGAATTATCCATGCATTGTTTTGATACGAATGTGAAAGAAATCGTTTTCAAGTTTTCTCTTATTACTTGAACACTACTCTGAACCGTAAAAACATAGTTAAAAAGATATTTTCTTTTTCATTCTTTTTTTTGCTTTATTAATTATGTATAAATATGAATTCAGAACATAGTAAATAACATGTAATGATTAGTAATGAATGTGAAAAATATTGAACAATGGATAATCCGGATGATATACATGCCCCTTGCATGTGTGTGTAGAGTTCACAGTGTTCGTGTATCAGAGGACTTGATATTCGGTCAAGATGTTGTTGCAAAAAGTGAGCTGCTTCTTGACCGCAATCCCTGCTTGCATGGATGTGCTTGCATAAAATGAAAGAATGAAATGCACTAAAGAGGAAAGAAAGAATTAGCATTTACCTCTTTTAAGATCAGTTTTATAATTGCATTGTTTATATTATAAAAAATTGTATACCCACTTTTTAACTCTTTCCAACAAGGTTGGAAAGTGTTTATGATTTTGGTTTGTCAGTCTGTCGAAGATGTTTTCTTTGCGCCTCCAATAACTGGTTTTTAGTGTATGCCACAGTCTGCCTGTGCTCCAACTGCCATAAATATGCATCGATTTCAACGAAATTTATATATGTTATTCCTATCTACTGTACCATGTACCCTATTGAAAATGGTCTATGTAGCATTTATAGTTTTCTACAGGAGCACTCAAAATATTCCCAATACATTGTGCCCTATGGGAAGTTATTCTTCAAATCGTATCATCTCTACTTATTATAAAAGAACGTGTCTGTGTGTCGGTGGCATTACGGACAAACGGCTACACCTAGAAACACCAAATTTGGTACTTGGGAAGATCTAAACATGGAGTTATGCACCTTGAAGCGATTTTTTTCAAAATTAGATCTAGAAATTTTTTATTTTATGTTTTATGCGATTTTTGGCATTTTTTCTCACTTAATTCATAATAACGGCGGAAATTACGTTTGCAGCAAAATGGCATTTGTATCATCAGATAAAGTTAGAAAATTTTCTTTTAAAAATAGTTTGTTCTGAATATGTAACATAATTTACTGATATTTAGGAATTTTTATACTACGTATCTGATTTGATGAATTTTTTCGTAAAATAATTTTAAAACAGTCGCATCTTGAATTCTATCCGCCATAACTTTTTAATATTTCGACAGAACATGAAACATTCTTTTCTCTTTCTTTTTTTAAAAAAAGGAAAAATTATGTAAATTAGGTGATTTTTTACGAATTTTAATGTAACCTAATGTTTAGAATTTAATACCATCAACGGCATGGTAATTGATCATGGTACGACATAATTTTGTTGCGTTGCCACGAAAAGATTAGAAAAAGCGTTTTTATTTTTTTTTTCCAACCAATTGAGTTTTTAAATGGGATATTGGAATTTCAATTCGCAAGTGAGGATCTATGATGTCAAATGCTTTAAGATACGTAAAAATTACGCCACAATTTTAACACATTTATCCCTGCTCTTATTTTTTAAACACAAGGAGGCGATATTTTGATAAAAATTTACTTTAGAAATAAACTGAGAAATTCATGATTATTATCAGTAGTATTTTAATCTGTTGCTTTGACTAAAAATTGAAATATTTTAACGCAGCTGAAAATGTTCATTTTAAAGCAGGATATATTAAAAATTTTCGATTTACTTTTTTATTTTTCGCATTTATGTTGCAGGCATACATGTTTCCTAACATATGCATGTTGCGAGTATAGTTTTATTTTAATGTTGGATTACGTTCCTCCATAGTCTCCTATTCCTATATGAAGCAAAAAGTTTTCCACGTTGTTGTAAATTTTAATATGATACCGTTTGAAAGCTACTGAGCGAAATATCAAATTAACTCCCTCAACCAACCTATAGTATTCATTGATATACAATACGTAATAGGTAGTATTAGTAGATTTGTAAGGATAATATGAATAAATCGAAATATACCACGTTAATAAATATTTCATGAAATTAAAAGTATTCTGTTTAGTCCTTTTTCAAGGGTTGTTTTACAACCAACTGAACGATAAGTAATTCTAATTTGCGTTGATATATCCTGCAGTAATTTCAACAGAGGAGATTACTTGAACTTTTTTAAAAATTTAATTCTGTTTTCCACATGCAGATATGAATTTAGTAAAATATTCGCTTCTTCCTTTATTAAGAGCGGGTGCGGAGCTATTTTGCTTGTAGCTATTTTGTTAGCTTTGATTGTATTTAAAATCAAAATCCATCTGGTTAAACAAATTCAAAATTAAACTAACGCTTATGAGACAAAAACAATCTAAAGCACGCAATTAAACATTTCCAAATTAAACAAACGCTTATGTATTTATGACAAAAATAAAACAATCGAAATAAAAGTTACGATCCAACAACATTGAAATCAAAATGCATTCTTTTAAACAAATTGAAAATTGTCTACCTACAAACTAAATTGTACTACAATCTGAAATACCCGAACACTTTTAAAATAGAATTTCACAAATGTCACGCCGTTAATGTTTAAAAACACTCGGCTGAGATTTCCCCAAAATCCATCAAATTTTTCAGTTAAATTGAGGTGACTGTATTTTTGGACGTCAAATTGAAGACATGCACCTAAATTTGAAACATAGTTGGGGATTTTTCTAATTAATGAAATAATTAACAGTAATCTAATTAAAAAACAATGTCATAATTAAAAATTGTCCCCAATTGCTTTTTTTACATTGTGGGAACAAATCGCAAAAAAATGCAGAAACTACATTGCTTGTCACGCAAAAGGAGTATTTTCGCCAGCATATGACATAATCTATCGATCTCGATCGATCTACACAAGGGATTATGTTCTGTGAATTTTTTTGAAAGAATCAAGGAATCATTCCATACGTGCCGGAGTTAACAATATAATTCATAGATGTCGCCACCTCTCCATGTCGTTTTTCTCTTAGATCTTTGCTTCATGTTTGCTTTTTCAAGGCGTGATATCTTATTCGCTAGATATTTAGAGTTGAAATTACCTGCAACTTTGAAAAAGGTTAATTTTTTAGAGATCTTTCAAACTGTACAGAAAATTTTCACTTTTAATTAGAGATAAAAATGTCGTTTTTATGAAAATTTCAACATGGCTGCTAGAACCAAGAGTGATGGGTCGAACCCGGAGAGCGTTACGAACAGGGCTTTTATTATTTCGATGCTGATCCCTGACTTCATGATAACTTTTTCTGCCATTACTGTAAAAAGATTACAAAGTTAACACAAAAAGCCTAATAGCATGTACACTGTTTGTGCGATCCGCTTGAAAATTTCCATATTTATGTATAAAAATATAGAAAACAATCTACTCTACTTTAAAAATCTGAAAATCCACCTGTTCCCTCATTTTTAAGCGATTTTTCGTTATTTTCAGCACCATTTAATTTCCGAGAGTAAAAAAGTTGACCATTTACATGACAAAATTAGCTATTGCAAGTGATAATTAATTCATATTCACGCCACACTTAACAAGCTTTTTCCTCGCAGATGTTTACAGTGAAATGGACTCGTTTGAATGGGAAAAGTTTCCGTGCATTTCCAGAAGAGTATGAAATTCGATTTTAGTATATATGTTACAGGGAAAACCCGAATTAACTAGGCAAAACACGTTCTAACTGAGAGCGTTAGGCAAAACCCGAATTAACTAGGGAAAACCTGTTTTATTTGAGTAGAGGTAGCACGTTGGCATATTATCCAGGGACCCCCCTACAGCGATGGCCGGACCCACTGATTTTTCTCGGGTCTCGCAAAGCGTCAGTGGTATCACATTTTCCAGGGGGCCCACTACAGCGATAGCCGGACACACTGATATTTTTTTGGGTCTCACAAAGGGCCAGCTTTAGCATATTTTCGAGGGGGCCCCCTAAAGCAATGGCCAGATGCAGTAATGTTTTTTTGGGTTTTGCAAGGGGCCAGCATTAGCATATTTTCGAGGGGGCCCCCTAAAACTATGGCTGGACCCAGTGATGTTTTTTTTGGGTCTCGCAAAGAGCTAGCGTTAGCATATTTTCGAGCGGGGCCCTTGAAGTGATGGCCAGACACACTGATGTTTTTTGGGTCTCGCAGAGGGTCAGCGTTAGCATATTTTCCAGTCGTCCGCATACTGTGGTAGCTGGACCCAGTGATGTTTTTTTTGGGTCTCAAGGGAACAGCGTTAGCATATTTTCGAGGGAGGGCCCTACATCGATGGTGGACAAAGTGATGTTTTTTCGGGTCTCTCAAAGGGCCAGCAATAGCATTATTTTTGAAGGGGGAGCAAGATCCTATTTTTAGTGGATAAAGCATTAACATTCCGGAATTTATGTGGGAAAACATGGGGTCCAGCCACCACGGAAGGGGGCCCCCTTTGAAAATATGCTAACCCTGGCTCTTTGCGAGACCCGAAAAAAATCAGTGGGTCTGGCCATCGCTTTAGGGGCCCCCCTGGAAAATATGCCTCTGCTGTAGGGGCCCCTCGAAAACGTGCTGCCACTACTCTGATAAAATGGGTTTTCCCTAGTTAATTCGGGTTTTGCCTAGCGTTGCCAGTCAAAACGCGCTTTGCCTAGTTAATTCGGGTTTTCCCTAACGCACTCAGTTAGAACGCGTATTCCCTAGTTAAATCCGGTTTTAACTGTAACATATATAATAAAAATTGAAGTTATTTATTTTAGGTGGACGAAAATTAAATATATTAAGTGTAGACGTAGTTAAGTGAAACTTTTTTCTAGAGCCTGTTGCAATTGCCTTCACAACGGGCTTTGACTTCTAGTTTTAGAGATATTCCTCTATTTGAAATGAAACAAAATTGATATATACTCGGGGCAAAGCTAACGAAGGTAAAGCTATAGACCGTGTGAGTTCGCCGCTCTCAAATAGTTCTTTCCGTTTGCCCATTGTTAGGTTATTACAGAACTAATGCATTTTTCATCTATTAAGAGTTAAAATAAAGTGTTTGCTATAAAATAATTGCATATTTGTAATACTTGAATGCAGTAATCAGAAGGATTAAGAAATTAAGTCTAATGCATTTTTCATCTATTAAGAGTTAAAATAAAGTGTTTGCAGGGGCAGATCCAGAGAAATCATCTAGGGGGGGGGGCTCCGTTTTTCATTAGGATGATACATGGATTTCCCGATACTTTTTCTCCCAATGTCACATTGTATATCACAACTAAATAAGTATGTTGTCTGCTGCAAGAACCGTCGAAGAAAACTCGGAAAGGGGAAGGGGGGCAGAGCTATCGTGCGCCCTATACCGATCAAGTTATGGCTGATGCTCATAAGCCACGTGTTTTATGCATTTCAATGGACAACGGGACTGATACGGGAAAAAAAAAATGTTCCGTTGCTCTCTCCATTATGTTGGGGGACAGTGTTTTTAGTTTTACACATTAATCTTTTGTTGGTAGATCCCGACTGGCCATTAAAAGTCGTAAATTTCGCCAGAAAAATGTCGCCTTAACCCCTGTAGTCACGACAAGACGTGGCTAATCAGCAACGGCAATTATTCATTTTGTTCGCTGGCCCTACCCATTAACATTTTAGTGTGGACAGAGTACAACTGCTGAATGCAATATTGAACCCATTTCACAGCGACCGTGCAATATACAGTGTTCACAGCATACATTTTCACATTTTAGGATGGCATTAAGTTTTCCAGTTTAAGTAATTCCCATCCTTTTCACTGAGGACTGTAGTAAACCAACCTCAATTGCTATTTACAACTATTATCACTATTACCTGCTATTTAAAATTTGAGCTTTCTTTTTTAAAACCAGACCAGCTATACATTGCCAGGTACTCGCTTTGTCTGATATCTTAGAATATGTTTTACTTTTATAATGAGGATTTGTACCCATACGTCTGGGTGGTGTGGACAACTTATGAGAGCAGTTGAAAGAATGAAAGCTATACAAATTGCGGAGGGTTGGATTGTTCGTCTATGCTTCAGCATCACTTAAATCCGAGGCTGATTGCCGCTGGGTCTAACGTGACTACAGTGGGTAAGAGGGCATTCTCGTTGCGAATTTTATGACTTTTTAATAGCAATTCGGGGTTTACCGATAAAAGATTTCCGCACTAAACCGCAAACTCCGTCCCCTATAAAATGGAGAGAGCAACGGAAGATTTTTTTCCCTGTATCAGTGTGCCGTCGTCCATTCAAATATGGTGGAACCTGCTAAAATGACCACTTTGGTAAAGAGATCGTCTGTCTATAGTGACAACTTTAATGCAATTTCGCTTTACTACCATCACACTTTACCACCTTTGTAAGGTGACCAGTTTTGTTCTTCCCAAGGGTAGTCCCATTAGACAGGTTCCACTGTACAAATAAAACTGGGAACACTGCTCCAGCCACTGTGGCGATAGCGAGTCAATAAAATGTGCCTCTCCTTCTGTTTAAAAATAAAAGCTCTATATCATTTTTGTAAATAGAGAAATTACGTTTAGTCCACAAGTATTCAATAAGTATTGGTGTAAATATTCTTGGTATATATATATATATATATATAAAATAGCTAACTTATGTCATGTGAAATCCCAAGATAATCCATTGATAAAGTGAAAAAAATATAAAAATAAAAAATCAGATAGCACATGGAGCCAATTAACGAGCTTATACCGAATAAAGTGTTTAAATATAGCCTTTTAAGGCAATGAAAGAGTGGATAAATTGGATATAAAGCGCCAAATGAGACCAGGTGGGCTTTTAAGCCTAATCACATGTATCCACAATAGTCGGATATGGAAAGGATAATTGAAATGGTGTGCTCTATCATCAGGCGCCACCGCACACACATTTCAATTTAATCGAAAAAAAACAATAATAGCTAGGTTTCTGCAAGTTACCTGACCAAAATTAGGGTCCTTTTGTAACTTGGGGGCGCGACCGTAGCTATTAGAAATCAACAACGGGAAAGTGGACCAGACAAGATGATCGAAGCTCAGTTATGGAGGCAGTACTAGTGCATTTTGCCATCAGAGAAGACTTAATGCCATCATTATTCAAGTAATGCCATGGAGTGGGAAAAAAATGATGTTATTAATAATCTGTAAGTATGGAAAGGAAAGGAAAATAAAAAATGATATTATTAATAATCTGGAAGTTTGGAAAGGAAAGGAAAATAAAAAAAGTAATAATTAAATGAATAGATAATAAAATAAATATAACACTAGTATAGCTAGCCTATGTTTAACGTAGTACAAGCTGCAGTAGCTAAGAAGTACTTAGGTGAAGTTGTGGAAAAGGAGAAAAACTGTAGAAATTAATTATAATATTAATGATAATGATAATAATTATATTAATATTACACATCTATTAATTGCTATTTATGCTAATATCATTGTAAAATATTAAGGTAGAACAGTACTCTGTATGGCTTCATTAGTTACAGACTCACATGAAAAGGAAAAAGTACCAGTAATCAACTATTCTTAATTATTATACAATTTTTTTTTTATATATAAAATATATAGATACATATTTTATGATTTTTTTTTTTTTTAAATATAGAAAGAACCAACAACCAACCCCATCCTCACCAACCAATATTCTGATTTGGACATACAGTTCTTTTTAATTACATAAAGGATATAAAATTGAAGATAGAAATTTACTTGGATAATTATATTTTAGAGCAGTTTTATATAGGTCAGTTAAGTTACTGGCCTTAAGACTATAGGTACATAGTGACTCTATTCTATATTTATGATTAGAGATAATATTTCTAAATACAGAAGTGTGCATACATGAAGTGAAAGCATTAACCTGAAAATTAAAGTCATTTCTTTTATTAAATATATT
The DNA here is from genome assembly GCA_038373885.1 of Cheiracanthium punctorium. Lineage (NCBI taxonomy): Eukaryota > Metazoa > Arthropoda > Arachnida > Araneae > Cheiracanthiidae > Cheiracanthium > Cheiracanthium punctorium. The sequence continues at coordinate 192,787 of JAWZYV010012744.1, read as the reverse complement.
AAAGGATAGACTCTTATCATCATTAATTCTAATTTGTAAGTCTAAAAAATTTATTATTCTATTATCATTAGGATTTTTTTATTAATTCTAGGGCTGAATGGTAAGCTATTGGTAGGTGGTCAGTATCACTATAAGTATTGTCAGTAGCTATTGTTATTACGTCATCTATGTACCTATATATTATAAGAGAAGGATTATTGTAATTTTTTTCATAATTATATAGGTAAAATCATACAAGACGGTGCCCCTCATGTAAACACGGCGATAGCCGCTGGAGCTTGGCGATCGCCAAGTGCAAGCGCTACAGACCTTGGCGCCAAGCCTCCCTGGCGACCGCCAAGCTCCAACTTGCTATCACCGTCTTGTGACGAATAAACACTAGTTATATACCACTAAAATTTTACAAAGAAACACTTCTAAGTAAATGACACTGTATAAAACAGTCAAATCCACAACAAAACATTAGGAAAAGTACAATTAAAGAAGCACTTACCTCACTTTCCCCCCCCCCCCCCATTCTATATTCCACACATCGACTAACACATTCTATATTCCACACACATACTAACGAAGAAACTCCCCGAGACACTCACTAACTTACGGTAAAGGGTCCGTAAAACGGAATCAAAACCACAAGGAAAATCCAACACAAACTTATTCGACTCAGAATCAAAGAACACCAAACTTCAATCTTCATGCAATTAACACTAAATGAAAATTCTATACTTCAAATGCACCGCGTTTAATTATCAGAATTGCCACTCAGATTCTGATTAAAAAAAAAAAAAAAAAAAAAAAAACGATTTTCCAGACCAACATGTGATAAAAAATCCAGACGATTTTCAAGTTTATGACGTCAGCTTTACATATGTTCTCCAAGGTCGAAACCAGAAGCCTGCTAAATATTGGTAAAAGCCCCATTTATGTAGTGTAAAAACATTTTTCTCGGAGGGAGCGCGAGCCACTCTGCGAGACCCCAAAAAAAACATCAGTGGGTCCGGGCGGGCCCCTCTGCGAGACCCAAAAAAAAAACATCAGTGGGTCCGGCCACCGCCTCAAAAGAGCCCCCTCGAAAATATGATAACGCGGGCCCCTCTGCGAGCCCCAAAAAAAACATCAGTGTGTCCGGGCGGGCCCCTCTGCGAGACCCAAAAAAAAACATCAGTGGGTCCGGCCACCGCCTCAAAGGGCCGCCTCGAAAATATGCTATCGCGGGCCCCTCTGCGAGACCCCCAAAAAACATCAGTGGGTCCGGCCATCGCCTCCAGGGGGCCCCCTCGAAAATATGCTAACGCGGTCCCCTCTGCGAGACACAAAAAAAACATCAGTGGGTCCGGGCGGGCCCCTCTGCGAGATAAAAAAAAAACACCAGTGGGTCCGGCCACCGCCTCAAAAGGGCCCCCTCGAAAATATGCTAACGAGGGGCCCTCTGCGAGACCACAAAAAACACATCAGTGGGTCCGGGCGGGCCCCTCTGCGAGATCCAAAAAAAACATCTGTGGGTCCGGTCACCGCCTCAAAAGGGCCCCCTCGAAAATATGCTAACGCGGCCCCTCTGCGAGACCCAAAAAAAACATCAGTGGGTCCAGCCACCGCCTCTAAAGGGCCCCCTCGAAAATATGCTAACGCGGGCCCCTCTGCGAGACCCAAAAAAAACATCAGTGGGTCGGCCACCGCCTCTAAAGGGCCCCCTCGAAAATATGCTAACGCGGCCCCTCTGCGAGACCCAATAAAAACATCAGTGGGTCCGGCCACCGCCTCAAAAGGGCCCCCTCGAAAATATGCTAACGCGGGCCCCTCTGCGAGACCCCCCAAAAAAAACGTTAGTACAAGTTGAAGCAAATTAGAATAGTAGACGAAACAGGAAAAAACGAAAAATAACAATAACGCATGCGCAAAACGCAAATTAACAGCTTAATGACGTCAAATTGAGCAAGCGAATTCGTTACATTCATCGATACATACATTCGAAAATATGCTAACAGGGGCCCCTCTGCGAGACCGAAAAAAAAACATTAGTACAAGTTGAAGCAAATTGGAATAGTAGACGAAGGAACAGGATAAAACGAAAAATAACAATAACGCATGCGCAAAACGCAAATGAACAGATTAGTGACGTCAAATTGAGCAAGCGAATTCGTTACATTCATCTGCTTACGTCACACATACACAGTAGCTAGATTAAAAAAGAACTATTACGCATGCCCGAAAGTGCAAGAAATTTCGCATCTTTCAATAGTTCTAAATTATCCAATTTACAATATTTGATGCATTATCATTCCTTCAAAAAAAACGCCGCCAAGCTCTACACATATCTTTATGGTTGCCAGTCAAACTACCATCGGCAGGGTACTTTACTAACGTTGAACATCGCTCACGATGTCGCCAGAACCAAGGGGCACCGGATACGGAACATAGGCCATTATATAAATATAGGTCTGCTAGGTAACGAATTAGAACCACCTTGTGGTATTCCTATAACTTGCTTATATAATTTATTATTATGTAGAATGTAGTTATTATAGACTATGAACTTTAAAAGATTTTCGAAATACATAGTATCTATATAAGAAGGCAGGGTTATATTATTATTACTATGTATAAATAGATTCAATATTACATTGTATAAGTCGTCTAATGGTATACTATTGAACAAGTCTTTAAAATCATAAGTTGATATATTATCGTGTATAGCATTAATCTTATTTTTTAGTTCATAGCTATTACCTATAGATATAGAAGAAGTGTTAGATTTTATGTACAGATCATGCATAGAAGTAAGTATTATATATATATATATATATATATATATAACATTACAAATCAGAAGCCCGCTAAAATCCCACATTTCTACAACTACGCAATTTTAATTCAGTTGGAACAAAGGAATCTGCTTTCAGAAGCTGCAATTACTACTCGGTCCCTTGCAATTCCTTTGTAATTTTGTTGACCGTCCTCGCGTCCAGTCAATCTGGCGACTTATAAGCCATAACAAACCTTGAAAAACCGCTGCCCAGATTTTGTGATCTGCCAATAATTGCAACTTGCATGGATCATGCGACACGACCTCAAAAGTTAATAAAAGGGGCTGATGCAGCCCAGCAGCGACTTTTTCGCTTGACAGCAACTGCCAAGGAAAGATGCATCGAATCACCCAATAAAATAATGTAACCGCAGTTCGACCGATTCTTCCACTGACAGTCATAGCGGCCCAAGGATTTTCACAGCTCGCTCCAGGGCTTTGCCGGCCCGGATCCCACAATAACGGCCCTAAGTCAGAGTCCCGAGCCACCTCGCCTAATGCCCAACCCCGAGAATGGGTCTCAAAAAAGCCTCGCCTCCTCCGGCACACGACTACACCTTCCCGTTGCCGTTTAATGCTACACACAAGAATAACATTTCCCTTTACAATTTAGAAGGTGCCTGCTTCAAAACCAGTTCGCGTCCGCCGACCTAACTGTTCGGAGTTTTCCGCACTTTCCTCCGAAACTTAGAGTAAATAGGGTTAGGCCCCTTAGAAAGACCCCCACGGAGTGCACCCCACCCATCGGCTTAGATTCCATGTGCAGATATTTGGCCGTAATCCTACAGCACGAAAAACAACCCTTTACACTTTACATTCTTAGGACTGTGAGTATATTTCTTGATATATTGGCGTGTTTAAAGATGTTACTTCTATTATCATTACATTATTTTATTATCCACAAAAAATTATTTTAAGTTACCTTAAAAAAAGCTAGTAAAAACAAGCAATACAATAAAATTAGGTTTCATGAAAATCAAAATGAGTCAGTTGTTTCATTTTTCGCGTTCCCGTTATTCTTTCTTCCAGATTTTCTCAAATGTGAAATGCGTCAGCTTCCATTTTATGAATTTTTCTAGCTAACCAGCCGAAGCCTGAAAATTTTGCATTCCAAATTTTTCAGCCAGAATAACAGTACTGCAGTAATTGCTTGATTTTATTTTATTTTGGTAATACGAACAATTATCTACATGAGGGATCTAGGCCGAGTACGGGGTGCCCTACGTGGGGGGTTTTTCTAAGGGGGTCTTAATCCGTATTTATGAGAAGATTCGGAGAAAACTGCATAAGACTCCGAACAGCTAGATTGACGGATGCGAACTGAGTTTGAACCAGGCACTTTTCTTCTCCCAGTTGCGAGCGCTATGCTCTCAGCCACTCGTCGGGCCTCCAGAAATTGGAGTTATGTGATATGTGATGTTATGTGGCAAGCCTATACTAGAGGCATCTGCATTCTGGGGCGGTTGCCTTGGTCGGAGGATTTTTTCACAGGTTCTGACGCATATTCACGTTAAATCTAGAGAAAACCATCTGGAAAAACTCCAGATAGTTAGATCGAGAACCGCGCGGTAGGCTCAAACGCGGGACCTTCACACTTCAACCATCTATCATGTCGGGTGTCTTATCAACTCGGCCATGGTGGGGCCCAGAAATTAGAATGTTGGATGCTCTTGCTTCATGCAACCATTTGCATGCAGAAGTGCCTTGGCAAACTCTTCCAATCGGCCACATTGACTTTTCGGCCGTTTGGATTTGGATCCCGAACTAAATTTTTGCGCTGCTTCAAGAATTTTCTCTTTGCTTCTAAAATACCTTTGAGAATACACTCAGGTAGTTGAGATTGTCTTGCAAATTGCACTTTTGACATTCCCCGACACTTTTTTCACCACTTTTAAAAAAATTTCCCTTGTTCCTGTAGCGTAAGATGAAAAAAAAAAAAAAAATCGTTGTTAAACAGAAACGACCTCGTCTTTGAATAGAAACTTTTTACGTAGGAGTTGCTGGGACTTCGAAATATCGTCTTTAGAAAGAGATCGTCGTTAAACAGAGAGTCAGCTGTATATAGAGTGCTACTTTTTACTTCCTTGTACGTAGAATAAGAAAGTAATGTGATCCCGAAAAATTTTGGGGGCCAAATTTCGACAAAAAAACCGATTTTGACTACCTCTAAATTTAATTAAAAAAATTTTTTCGATGCATCTCATCGTAGGTTAGCATGCACGATCATATTAACGCGTCTACAACTCATTTTGACCAGCGGCGAGTCTACTGTGTCCAGTTTTTCCATGCCGTCTGTACGTACGTACGTATGTACGTACGTACAGACGTAGAATGTCGAATAGGTCGTAGAATGTTGAGATTTGATATTTAGGATTGTTCTATGATCTAGTTGTGCACCTCCCCTTTTGGTGGCAATCGAATGGATAGTTTATGTACAGGACCGCCCAAAAGATTCGAAATACATTACGCTCTATGGGCCGAAATTCATTAAACTCGCCTAACTCAAAAGCTATTAGGCGTAGAATGTCGAAACTTCATATTTTGGATAGTTGTAACATCTAGTAGTGCACCTCCCCTTTTGGTTCCATTCGACTGGATAGTTTATCTACAGGATTGCCCAAAACATTCGAAATACATTACGCTCAATGGGTCGAAATTCATTAAATCGCATATCTCAAAAACTGTTAGGCGTACAATGTTGAAACTTTATATTTAGGATTGTTGTAACATCTAGTTGTGCACCTCCCCTTTCGGTTCCGTTCGACTGAATAGTTTATGTACAGGACCGCCCAAAATATTCGAAATACATTACGCTCTAAGGGCCGAAATTAATCAAAGCGTTTTTTAGAGGTATTGGGCTATTTCAAACGACTCAGAAGTAATATAGGCTGTAAAGAGTTAGAAAATGAATTTCTCTATTAAAAAAAGTGTCTTTATCATTTATAGTTCTGCTACAGGAACACTCAAAAGATTTCCAATACATTACGGTCCATGGCAATTTTAGGGGCATTCATCCATTTCAAGCACAATACCGTCCTACCACATAAGTTAGGTAATGGTCCGACCACGGTCACGTGCCTCCCTCAAGAACTATGCCAAAAGTCGCCAAGCTTGGCGACTTTTGGTGTACGTGTGTGCATATTTAACTTTCAAATCTCAAAAACTATTATGAAATTTCATATATAAGAATGTTGTAACATCTACTTGTGCATCTCGATTTTTGGTTCCAATCTACTGGAGAGTTTATTTACAGGACCACCGGAAAGAATTTCAGTACTTTAATGTCTATGGACATTTTCAATATAATACTACTGTAGATAGTCATTGTTTGGTACATGCCCAAAATCTCGCCATCTGTCCTCGACCTTGGCGAGTTTTGGCGAAATATCGCCAAATTTGGCGATAGTCAGTCATTGGGTCCATGCCCAAAGTATCGCCATTTGTCATCGTTCTTGGCGAGTTTTGGCGAAATATCGCCAAATTTGGCGATAATCTGTCATTGTTTGGTTCATGCTTAAAATCTCGCCAAATGTCGTCGACATTGACGAGTTTCGCCGAAATATCGCCAAATTTGACGCCAAAAGTTATTTCGTATTTTGTATAACTCTAAAACTAACCCGTAGATTTTTTAACTTTGTATTTAGAACTATTGTAATATCTAACTGTTTTCAATATCTTTTTTGACAGCAATCGACTGAGAATTTATTTACAGGGTGAGCCAAATGACTTTGAATACATTGAGGTGTATGGATGCATTCAATTCATTGAAAGTCTGTGGTCAATGACTAACAGACACTTCGGCTATCCCCAAAATCTCGCTGACTATCTCAAGTTTGTCGGCTTTTGGTGAAATATCGCGAAATAAAGTGTCAGAAGGAAATCTTTCAAATTGAACTCAGCTTGGCGATATCGAAATATTTGGCTGGAAATCGCTAAACCTTACTATTATTGATATTTTATCTCTTTCAAACAAATAAATTTAGAGGAAGTGCGTCGAAAATATTTTTGATCTAATGGACGTGCAAGGAAGTCATGTGTTGGACACATCAGATTTTTTAAATTTCAGTTCATGTGAAAATTTACAATTTTTTAAAAAACTTCCTTAATCCATAGTGTATTTCTAGCTCTGGGGGTTGGCTCGAGGGGTGGGCAACCGGGGCATCTGCCCTGGGCCCACGCATTTCAAGGGCCCAAAAATTTTGTACCTTTCAACAAATTTTTATTTATTAAAAAATTAAACTCTTAAAAAAACTTTGTACGAATATTTAATTTGCCATTTCCCCGAAAATACTCAAGAGCTGGCAGCTAATTCTCTGGCATTTTACTCCACTAAGGCCCTCTAAAACCCATCAGCATTAGGTCAAAGTTCGTGAGCCAACGTCTGAGTCTCTTTTTGTAAGTTTTTTATTTAAAAAAATCGTATCAGTTTTAGGATAAGTACTGTAATTTTTGCAATTCTTTTCATTAAGAAGTTTAGTATAGAAGTGTATGCAGTATGTGTCTAGATATTCATTATTTGTGAAAATAATTGTTATTCATATTTACTAAAGTCCTTTAATATTCTTTACTGCAATGTATTCATATATTTTGCATTTAAACTCGATATATATATCTGCAGCTAAATGTGCCCAAAACAACTTAAAAAATGCGTAATATGTAATTTCTCGTAAGTGCAAAGGCCCAAAAGTTTGTATTTGCCCAGGGCCCAATTTCGTGATGATCGGGCCCTGCCTACAATATAATTAGCTAGTAATAATCCGACAACGATCTAGTGCAGGGATGGGCAAGCTTTTTCGGTCGTGAGCCAAAAATCGAAGAAAAAAGTTTGGCGGGGCCAAGATAATTTTTTTTAAATTAAAAAAAAATATACATGCATTACAATTTAAACACGTTAATGAGATGAATGAAATGTGATTTCATTTTTAAAAGTTTCTTATATTGAGGTTCGAAGTGAGATGTACTGAATCTAAGGAACGAGGCTAAATGCTCATCTGTCAGTCTACCTCTGAAAGAATTCTTTCTAAGGTTCATAGTTGAAAACACTTGTTCACATATACAAGATGAAGCACACAGCACTGATTTTCTGAGAGTGAGATATTAAATTTGGGAAACTTACTTTCGATAATGATTTGTAAAACTCTTAATTTTCGCATATTTAGAAACAACTGCTTGAGATGACTGTTAGATTGCAACTCAATTAATTCAAGCAGCAAATCGGACCTCACTGCTTTACAATTTACGTTGAAAGGCATGGTAAAAATATTCAATTCTGTTTGAATGGGAATGGCACTGAAATCTTGAAATATGCGTTCGAACTCAAAATGCAGTTTTTTCAAGCCATCTTCATAATTCTTAGTATGAATATATAATATATCTAATATATAAAATTCTCCTGCTACAGTGTTAGTCACCTAACTCCTCCGAAACCACTCGACCAATTTTAATGAAATTTTCTATGTATATTCGTTAGGTCATAGAATAGGTTTTTAACTACGTCTCATACCCCTAAGTCATAAGGGCGGTCCACCCCAAAATGTTTAGCCCAGAGTGCTATTAATTTCAATCAAGATTTCTGTGTAGACATTAGCGTGTCGAGTCACTTTTCAAATGTGTCTGCCAGATAATGTGGAGAGGGGGGGGGGCGTTAATAAAATGTTGAAAGTCTCACAAGGTTTGCAATTTTTGATAATGGATCGCTAAATGTGGTGCCAAAACGTGACAAGTTATTATAAATGTATTTCGCGTATAGTTACAAAACGCCTGGCGTATATTGTAAAAGAGTTTTATTAGGCGATTTTAATATAGATATCTATTCCGAAGAAGTGCTCTGTGGAACAAGAAAGGAAAACACGGTACACTCGTGGATTATGATGCCCATTCCAAACAGCATTTAAAATGTCTTTGCGGTATAGTTGGAATATGCCTACAGGAAGAATATGCCTGGCGAAGATTGTAAAACAGTTTCAGTAGGCGATTTTAAGATAGATTTCGATTCCAAAGATGTGTTTTAGGTACAAGAAAGAGTTGATTCCTATTTTAACGCCTTCACTCTCGCCAACCTAAAAACTCCCCGTACTTTGGCGAGCTTTGCAGTCATGGGTCTCTGGGAGTTATGCACAAGTTTCTATGGCATTTACGTATTATCCCGGCGGTACGCCAAGACAAACAATTTTTCACTAAGATAAATGCCGGGCACATTGCACATGATATTGTTGATGGTTTGGAATACGATTGACAACGTATTTAAAATCTACGAAAAAGTAGTTTGGCGGAAGTGACCTCCGGGATAATACGTAAGTACCGTTTCAACGCACCCAAAAGAACTAGGTGATAACTAAAGTAAATAAACTAGCGATAAACGCGCCAGTTAAGGAATTTGAAGACATTTAATTATTAAAACTACATTAATTGGTAATCCAAAATAAATAAAAATGTAACGGTATGCTGTACTTACATGTTGTTCCAAATCGCCATTTTAATTCTAAATTACGATTTCTACATAAATGCAAAAAATCGTCATGGTAACTGCATATGTTTAATCATCGCCTCCTTGGCGAGAGTCGAGGCGTTAAAGTAGGAAACAATATATAAAACGGTGAAGTATAGTTGTGATATACTTGGCGAAGATTGTAAAATAGTTTTAGTCGTCGATTTTAAGATGGATTTCGATTCCAAAGATGGGTTTTATAAAATAAGGAAGAAAAATGCAGCACAGTCATGAATAATGATAACACTTTCAAACTTAATGGAATAAGGACGAAAAATAGGGACGACGCATAAGTTATGATACGATTTTAATATATAGCACTATAGTGCGTATTTAAAATCTGAAAGTGTTTCAGATTTTCGTCCTTTTTTTAGGGGGGGGCAAAATTTTTTATGGAATGACTATCAATAAGTCTCAAGGCCAAACTATGTATGTTTGTGGATTAGATTTGAGCACGCCATGTTTTTCACACGGACAATTATACGTGGCATGCTCTCGAGTGGGCAAACCATACAGTGGGCATCCAGTTTTTTTGTGTTATCTAAAGATGGGATAACAAAAAATATTGTATACTCTATTGCGTTAAGGGATTGATATTATTTTTTAGTAAAATTATTGTAATTAGCGATATATATAAATTTAAAGAATAAATTACAATGAATTAAAAATATATGTTTGGTATTGTGTTATTTTTATATTCCAGCATCGTTCACAGCGCTCCATGCCTCTTCCACTCTTATACCACATCCTCACAAACTTACAATAAGTTAGTCATTTCTTTCTACTAAAATAATCCTAGGAATAATTTATATGGCAAAACAACGTTTGCCGGGTCAGCTAGTAAATATATATTTTCTTTTAGTTTCCGTCGGACTCGCAAATTTAAAATTCTATCCTCGGGCCGGATAAAACCTTCCAGCGGGCGGGATTTGGCCCGCGGGTCTGAAAGTTTTCACATCCCTGATCTAGTGCATCCCTCAAATTGCGCCAAAAGTCGCCAATGTGGGTGACTTTTGCGATAAATTGCCAAATATGGTACGAAAAGAATGCTTTGAAAAATGAACGAGATTGGCAATATTTTCAGTATTTGGTGGTAAATCGAAAAATATCTAATGCGATAATATTAAGCTATGGCTATTTCATTGGGAATTTTGAAAATTCGTTGCTTGCGCTGTAATCAACCGATTTAGTGTATTGTGTTTTATTAAGGAATGGCTAAGGACTATCTTTGTAGGAATTGGAGGGGGCTACGTAAGTGGAATTTCTCCGACAGATGAAATCCGTTAATGCGAAAGAACCCAAAACGGGTTAACGGATTTACATGGAACAAAATTGCAAACTTTGATTTTATACTGCTAACCCATAAAGAATAAGTTTCTGGTTCTGCGTATTCGTCAGATGCCATCATGTTATATAAAATGAATATTTATATTTTTAACTTGCCAACAAGTTTGAATCATTGCAGTTTTTAAAGTTCTGTTGTCCACCTGTCTAGTGTTCTAACCGTCGTAAATACACACCGACATGTGCGAAATTTTTTTTCTGTGTACCCTATTGAAAATAGTGTAAGTAACCCTTACAGTTCTTTTACAGGGAAAAAGAAAAACAAATACATCACACTCTATGGGCAGTCATTCTTGAAAATGTATTTTAGAGATTCGGTTTTTTGAAAGAAAACAATGTTGTCATACATAATATTACAAATGTTGTCATACATAGTTGTCATCCATCTCTGAAAATAATACTCTCCATTGAAAATAGTGTCTGTGTTATTAATAATTCTACAGGAACACTTAAAAGAATTCCAATACATTACAATCTGTGGCATTTGAGAGACACTAATACATTTCTAGCACATTACAATGACTAAAAATTTTTAACATTCTTCAGTTAAATGATGGAATTTTTTAAAAATCTCTTTTACAGGGTCTCGTAAAATTGCATTTATAGTCAGGGCCGGACTGTGCCTTCGGGCTATCGCCCGATGGGCTAGTTGTCGTGTGGGTCACATGGATTTAACACGACATCGACCCACAAGGTTGTGACGCAACATGGGCAAGGTCGAAGGGGCTTTCTATTTTGTATGCTGAATAATGCTTCCCATATCTAAAGTATCTTTATAATGATTAAAACTGCAACTGCAACGAGCTGTATGGACCATTTCAAAAATACACATTGAGACTGGAGATCTGCATGGGCCTGAAAGGGCCCTGCCCGAGCTCGACGATTCTTGGCCTTGAAGGTTCGTCCCAAGCCCGCAACACATTTGAAACAAACGTACGAACCGGCCAGTACGAGCGGATAATTAAATACATGCCCTGTAAAAAAACTATATGTCCTATACACACCAAAATTATTACCGATCTTGCGAATGTGACCTATAATATACGTACCAAGTTTGAGCTCAATTGAATGTAACGTTTAAACGCTAGCGTACTTTTAAGAATTCCCACCCATAGGCCATAATGTAAAAAGAAATCTTTGTCGTAGCCCTGTAAAAAAGCTATAAGTCCTATGTATACATCAAAATCAATACCGGTCGTGCGACGGTGACCTATAATACACTCATGTCCATAAATTAAGGATAATTCAGAATCACACAGAAATTGATCTCTAAAATAAAAATTTTACCTGTGGAATGATCACACACATCTTGAAGAAGAATATGCAAATTACAGGAAACCACCAGATGGCGTGGATGGTACGTCACAATGACGAGAGTGTAAGAGAGGGGTATATAAGGAATGGTGGCAAAGAAGTAAAATTGTTCACAAGCGCTGTGAAAGCCTTTCAGTGCAAAAACCGCATAGTTATGGCACAAAGGAGGCATTTGGATGATGTTTTACGTGGCAGAATTATCGGACGACTGGAATGTGGACGTACCCAGATGGAAGTATCCGAGGAACTTGGAATCGCCCAGAGTGTCATCTCCAGGCTTTGGCAACGATTCCAAGATGATGGTAATGTGAGTAGACGTTACAGCACAGGTCGCCCCCAAGTTACGACCCCCGAATGAGGACCGCTATTTGGCAGTTACTGCCGAAAGAAACAGACGGAGTACAGCATCAGAGCTGTCTCGCCAGCTCTCTTCAGCTACCGGTACGACAGTTTCAAGGCAGACCGTGTACAGTCGCTTAGGGCACATTGGTCTATATGCTCGTAGGCCTGTCAGATGTGTTCCACTTACCGCAACTCACTGTAGCCTGCGATTAACCTGGGGTAGAGAGCATGCATTGTGGACACCGCAACAGTGGTCTTGTGTGATGTTTTCCGACGAGTCCAGGTTTAGTTTGGAGTCTGATTCTCGCCGGACATTCATCTGGAGAGCGCCAGGTACCCGTTACCACCAAGACAACACCATTGAAAGACACCGTTATGGGGGTGCAGGATGGCTCGTTTAGGGAGGAATTATTCTTGGTTCCAGAACTGACCTGCATGTTCAGAGTGTAACGATGACAAGCCACATCTATCGGGATGTCATTCTGGAACAACATGTACTTTTGTTTCGGGGCGCCATGGGTGCTGAATTTGTGTTTATGGATGACAACGCCCGTCCTCACCGTGCAAACATTGTAGACGAATGCCTTCAATCGGAGGATATCACCCGTATGCATTGGCCAGCATACTCACCGGACTTGAATCCAATAGAGCATGTGTGGGATATGCTTGGCCGACGAATTGCAGCCCGTCAACCCCCTCCCACCTGTCTACCGGAACTTCGGAGTGCATTGCTTGATGAGTGGTGTAATATTCCCCAAGATCAGATTGATCATTTGATACTCAGCATGCCTAGGCGTTGTCAGGCCTGTATTGCATCGTCCGGGAGACATACTCCGTATTAACCATCCTACTAACCATGTTATACTGTTTTTTGTAAATTGGTTCTTTTTTGAAATTTGGTCAAGGGAGTAAAACTTGCAATTTTTATTAATTATGTCAAACATATAGCATCTTTTTTGCTCTTTACTTTTTGTTTAATAAATAGACTTTACAAATAAGTAAAATTTGTTTTGCTTCTTTGTCTTTCTTTGCCTGAACTTCATTATCCTTAATTTATGGACATGAGTGTATATATATATATATATATATATATATATATATATATGAGCTCAATCAATGTGCCGTTTATGAGCTACCGTGTTCACTCACATTACACATACATACATACATCTTGTAAAAATAGCATAAATGAACTCAGACCTCAAAACGTGTCAATCTTGAAGTCAATTTTTTTCATGATTACAATACTTTCCTTACATGGCACATGTTCGGAAAGTAAAAATGAGTGTCAAAAAAAAAAAAAAAAAAAAAAAAAAAATCGATTTACGCGTAAAACGCGAGTACGCGTGAGCCCTGCATTTTTTAATAAATATTAGGCATAAGTAGTAGCGTAGCCAGGAATTTTTTTCTGGGGTGGCTGAACTGAATCACACAAAAATGGCTGAACGGATTTTGATAAAATTTGGAATGAAGATAGCTATGAAAAATTCTTTTACAAAGTTACTCAAAATAATACTAATACATTACTCTCTATGGGCATTTTGTAGCTACAGAACCCATTCTAGAACTTTTTTCACTGATTGAAAGTTACACTATTCCTGAGTATTATTGTTTGTTTATTTATGGACAAGCCGCCTCCGGCGACCTGTTGGTTCGCTATCTTAATAAATCGTGTCCGGAGAGAATCCTGTTCCTCACCGGCTTCCTTGTCAGATTCTGAATGGAATTTAAAATTAAGATGGTTACAAACAGGAGCGGCCCTAGGGTAAGTGGCGCCCCTGCTAATGTAAAAAAGCTCTACTTATGCTCTACTTAGTTTTTGAGTTCGAAATGACGCCCCCTTCAAAGCCGGCGCCCAGATGAGATGCTTACCGTGTCGGATCCCCAGATCTTGTGGTGCCAGATCCCCCCAGATAGGAGAGGGGGCGCCTTCCATTTTAGTGAGCCCCAGTGGGAGGAAGTCCGACTTAGCCCGGTGGTCCCCTAATTTTGAACCAATTCCAGAGGAGGGACCAACCCCCTGAAATCGGCACCCCCAGAGGTACCGTTTAACAACTTGGAGGACATTAGAGCCACGACGGATTTTACGTGCACCAGCTCCTATTAGCGTACACGGTTCCACAGCAGTCGAGCCGAGAGGGGGAAGTCCCTCCCAAGCTCTACCAAGCCGGATGCTGTGAGGGAGTTGTCGGAGGTAGATTAAGAAACTTTCCCTCGGCCGTTTTTACATAACGTATAGTGTCTTAATAAAATCCGGAGTCCCATAATGATCGGATACAACCTCCTCTGACGGAGAGCTATCGAGAAGTGTACTAAAAACTTCTTACAAAACTGCCAGCTTTTTACAGGTTGGCGAGTAAATGATGAGCCATTCATAAGACACTGACCACGTGACAACAACTGTCCGGTAGGCGTTATAAATATAAAAATTTGAAACAAACGGATTAAATGCACATCGCCAATACAGAAGTGCCAGAATTTGGCGATCGCCAAAACAAAAGCCTACAACCCCCGTGAGAAAGCAAAGACGGACGACCGAGGGGCACCAAGAACTAACATAGCAAATGCTAAAGCGAAATTAATTTAGAAGGGGAACCCCGAAAATCCCAGACATACCGACGCGCACAAGGAAGAACATTTTATCGAGCCGAAAAACAAAGTGGAGAGAGAGATTAATACGGAACATTTGATTTAGAAAAACAAAACAAAAGAACATTATTTTAGACTCGAAAAATATGTGAACTTCGTCACAGATGCTGCTTCACTTGCCGTGTTCTTATGGGAACGGAGTTTAAGCGCCCAGACCACTGCGGGACTGGCTACAAAAATAAGATGATTAAATGATAAAACCTACAGAAAGGTACAAATTATTTTCTTTCTATATTGATTCTGAAGAGCTTCTGGATATACTGGCCTTTATAAAAAACAGAAAGAGAAAAAAACGTAAGAAAATCTGAAATACTTTCAGATTAAATACGCACTTAAGTGCTATATATTAAAAGCGTATTATAATCCACGGGTTTTCCCGATTTTCTTTTCTTATTTCATTAAGTTGGAAAGTGTACCATTATTCATGAGTGTGAATAAAGAAAATTAAAACTGATATTTATAACATCCTTTTTCTGGATGTATTTCATTAGAAATAGATGGGAAAAAGCTGCACAGAAAAATGCACAATTCGAAGAACCAGAAGCAGACGATAAATTGAGCTAAGCGCTAGAATCACATCTTCTCAAAATCGCATATCAACCATTTTATTTTTCGCCAAATTAAAGATTGCACATTTTAGTCTATTAAAATTTCCAAATCCTATTTTCCTTTTGAGTATAAAACATTTCATTCCTGCTCTGACTTCACATGCACACGATATTTTAATTAAAAAATAACCTTGCAAATAATCTAAGAAAAATCGTTATTCTTTTATTTTTACTTTAAGAGTCTGAATCATTTAATAAACTTGCCAAATATGGCATCCTCGATATGCTTAATTCTCACTCTTTCTACTGCAGGGTTACAATTGCGAAATGGTGGAGAGAAAAAAATAGCCTTTTGCGGTACGTTTTTTATCGATATCTCCTAAAATAATTCGAATTTTGAAAAAATCGCTTCGAGGTATGTCGGTACCCGTCCTGGAGAATTTCCATACAAAATTTGGTAGGCCTAGGATCACCCGTCTAAGAGCTACTTGAGACACAGACAAACTAACTAACTAACTAACTAACTGACATATTACAGTTTGTTTTATTTATATAGATTAAGGACGAATGACTGCTTTAAGGTCCTTGGCCTATATGGGGAATGCTCTCTGTGGGGACTTTCAAAGGGATCCTAGCCCGTATTTACGGGAGCTTTCGGAGAAAACCACGGAAAACTCCGAACGGCTAGGCTACGTCGACAGGCGCGATCGGAATTTGAACCCGACGACTCTCGCCTTCCAGTTTCAACAGCAGAACCTCTCAGCCACTAGGCTACCTTTTACGCATATATCATAGATAGTTCTTTTGCAGGGATACTCAAAAGAATTACATTACTCTCTATGTCTATCTCTATAACTACCGAACCGATTCCAAACCTTTTTTCACTGATAGAAAGCTACACTATTCCTGAGTATTAGGCTTTCATGCTTGTAGCTTAAATAGTTCTTTTACAGGGACACTAAAATAATTCTAATACATTACGCTCTATGGGTATCTCTGTAACTACTGAACCGATTCTAAAACTTTTTCACTGATAGAAAATTGCCCTATTCCTGATTAACATAGGCTAAAATTCTTGCAAATAGCATTTTTTTTTACAAGAATACTCAAATATTGTCGTAACTGTCTATTCGCCAAATGCGTAAAAAAAATTTAAATTTACATACTCTGCATACTCTCTTATTTTAAATGAAGTATACTACTATGTATTTTACTTCATTTAAAATAAAGTAAAAAATAAATAATATTTAAATAGAGCCACTTTAGTGTCTATAGCACGAACATACTCGTGCTCATGCTTCATTTCTCTCTGCACCTTATTCTAAAGCCGACGTGGACGAAGTCGCGGGTAGTAGCTAGTATTAGTATAAACAGAAAATGCCCCTTTTTGTGTGCAACTGACGAAAAGATTATTTAATATACGGAAATAATCTGGAAACCTATGGCAAATTAGTAATTTTACTGTAATATCAGCAATGTTTTAGCTTTAGAGTGTACAATAATATATAGTAGATTTCCCCGCATAATAGTCGCACCTAGACTTTCACCGTGAAAAATTGGTCAGAAAAAGTGCGACTATTACGCGAATAAATACGGTATGTTAAGAAAAGAGAGGCAGCTGTTCTCCCCCAAATAAAAAGTGTTTTATAATCGATGCATTTGCCATGGATCATGTCTTGATTTTCACAATATTGAAGACTCCCTTACCAGCATGATTCTCTCAGTCCTTTGTCTATGTTGACATTTTCATTGACTTCTGCTGACAGTCGCATTAAAAGTCTGTATTCAGGAGCGCATTTCTTTTCGGACATTGTCACATTTCTGTAGCAGGACGAATGACGTAGGTATGCTGGGAGAAAGACAGAAAATTATTGCAAGATTATTTGTTTTATTTGTTGTGCATAATCTTTCTAGCATGGAAATATTGAAAAATAAATTCAAAATTTTGAATTCTAATTTCTGAAGAAAAAACCTTGTTAAAATTTTTAGTTATAATAAAATAAAACACTCCAAAAATCTGGTTTTAAAAAGCCTTTATAAAAACATATATGATAATTGGAAGAAAGTACATATGAATCAACTGTATATAAGACCATGTTCAAAATGACCATCAACAGAGAGGTATTCATTAACCTACACGGGATGAGGAAAGCAAAACTTTCTTGCCTGTTTTGCTCTTCTGCTTTCATGTGAGTTGGACACTATCTCTCCAATGATAGACCTTTTGTGCCTGTTTAAACATATACTTTTTTCTTTTCTTTTTCACTATCTGTGCTTTTTATAGAAAGGTTTTTAGTTTACCTATATTTATGGTTCATTTGTCAATAGTCTGTTATAATTTTCATTTTTCTACATATTAGTGTTATTATTTTATTTTATTGGGGACATATATTTTTACGATCCTGATTGTTTACAGTTTCAGTTTTCTCTCCTCATCAATGAATGATGCATTTCAACGAAAGTATAACATTTGAATTGAAAATTACTCTGTAACAATTATCATAGTCTCAAAAATAAAACTTTTCTGTGTAATAGCACTTAAATTAAACGCAAATTATGGAAATCGACGTTATACATTTTCTGAGATTTGCCTTAATGAACCTTCCATTTTTTAAATACTTGTATGTTGATGGCATCATAAATTCGTACAGACCTAAAAAAAAAATATGATAAAGAAATATTCATAAAAAATGTGGTTTGCATCAAAATTTCATGATAACTTTGGATTTTTCAACACTGAAAGATAAATTAGTTAAAAGGTTTCTCAACAAGAGGGCGCGATAAAGTGAAAAAGACTGTCCGGAGTGCATTTGTTTTGTCCTCTTTTTATTTGAATACTAATGGAATTGCCAGATATTATATTTTAAAAAAAAGCGATAGCGTTGGAAAAAATTATTAATCATATAAAAACAACTGGACGATAGACTGTCAATATGGTTACAATGCTGAAAAAGTGCAGCCGTTGTCATTTCTTGATTTAACTAATAGCAACGCGGCTGTCGATCGAATCGTCTACGAACATAGCTAAAGAACTTTTTTCATCAGTTGCTTCAAAAAAGCCGTGTTTCAATCTTTCATCGGCCGTAAGTAATAACGCTCCTCATGTAATTTATTGCAAGTCTCTGTCCCGCGCAACTGACAATAGTGGAGGGTAGTAGCTTCCTCTATATGCGAATTTTTGGAACTACTTATTTGTCTAGTGCTTTAACCCTTTCCCAATGCTGAAAAAAGAGCAGCTGTTGCCATCTTGCTGATGCAAATTTTTCCAATCTACTGATGCAAATTTTTCCAATATTCGACTTGTTGTCCCTCACTCGCTTGTTCAAGAAGTTCTTCAAGCCTGCCATGACAACAAAACTGTTGCACATCCAGGTCTTTCTCGAACATTGCATCGGGTTAGGCAAAAATTTTTTTTGGGTAGGTCTGTACCGTAATGTAAAGAATTATGTGATGTCTTGCCATTCTTGTTTACAAAGACGTGGTTTCAAAAAAGGTCAAAAGGCTCCCATCCAGGAGATCCCCACTGTTGATAGACCTTTCCAGAAGTGTGCGATTGATGCGGTTGGTCCCTTCATTACCTCTAAACATGGGAACAAATTTTTAATTGTAATTACAGATTATTTTACTAGATTTCCAGAAGCTTACCCTGTTAAAGACATACAAAGTGCCACTGTAGCTAGGGTTTTGGTGGACTTTATTTCGAGACATGGCATTATGGAGGTGCTGTACTCAGACAGGGGATCCAATTTTCTGTCGCAGGCAATGGAGGAAGTCTATAAGGTCTTAGGAATCAAGAAAATGCACACGGTGGCCTATAATCCGCAAGGCAACGGGGTCGTTGAACGATTGAACAAGGTTTTAGTAGACTCTTTAAGTCATTTGGTTAGTGAAACTCAGGAGGATTGGTGCGAACAGGTTCCTTTTGCTTTGCTGGCCTTTCGCACTGCCTACCACAGAACTATTCAAAACACTCCTGCTTTTCTCACCTATGGTAGAGATCTGGTGTTGCCTTATGACCTGATTTTTTCATCAAAATTCAGGACATATGCCGACACTAGATCCTATGCTCAGGAAATTGTCACCAATCTCCAGTACACTTTTCCAATAATTAAAGATCGCCTTGAAGTTGCCTCTCATAACCAAGCTAACTCTGCTCCTACAAAATTTAACTTAAAAGACATTAAAGTTGGTGACACTGTCTTCCTACACATACCTGCACATAAACCTAATTTGTCGAAAAAGCTTTGTAAATTTAATAAGGGTCCCTATCGCGTTTTAAAGCAATGTTCTCCTGTTTTATTTTTGATTTCTCTTTTAACTAACCCTTCAGATGTTCAAAAGGTACATGTCAATAGAATTTTTAAAGTTGTTGATAGAGATGTTTTTCCTACTAGTAATAACAACTTGCCACACACTCCTGAGTCTGTTTTACCTGAGTCTACCCCTTTGTCTTCAACTGAGGATTGGGAAGCGAAGATGTTAAAAGAGTACCCAAACCCCTTTCTTCCTTATGATCCCACTTGGGATGACAGTTTTGGTAGTTTTCAAGCTTCTCCTATGCCGCCTGTTGTAGCCCTGTCTGATGCAGAACCTGATACTGATTTTTTTAGAGATACTGTTGTGTCCCCTGTTTCCTTTTTAAGTTCAAATGGTGATGATATTGATGCCGCAACCCCATCTTCGATTTCTCCAGGCCTGTCTAGCTCCACTAGTAGTCATGGGTATAATCTTAGGCCACGTGATCAATTTGGCTTTGTAATTAAAAAGTAGTGCTGGGTCTTTTATTTGCGAATCATTTTTTCCTTTTTGAATTTGGTGTCATTTTAGTATTGTATTTTTTTTTCAGTGTTTGCATTTGTGTTTACTTTTTTCGTTTACTTTTAGTTTCTTGTGGGTGGGTTGTTTTGTTTACTTGTTTGTTGGTATCAATCAAATTTTACCTGCACAATCTGTGTTATATGTTGTTACATTTTTATACAAGTTCCTATTGAAGTAAATATTTTGTTTTGGTTTGATGATTTTGTGTAAGTGTTATAATCTGATGTAGTACCCTTTTGGTAGTACAAATTGTGTATGGCTAAGGGCCATTGCAATAATTCATGTGATATTTTTTTTTTTACCTTTTATTACTGTCTAACCACATGAAAGTTTTCGTAAAATACTTTTACCTGATTATGTCAAACAAAAACTTGTACTGGAATTGTCAAATCAGTGCAGAGATTTCTGGGTTCAAACTTTTGTTCTCTCTGTAATGGCTTGAGGAAAATTTTAAAGTTGTTAACTTTGCTGGCGTAGACAATCCCAGGGCCTTTGTCTAAGAAACTTAGGGTTCAAAATTCTTTTTTCTCACTTTGTTTACAATAAGTAATTCCTTTTGTTACTACCAACCTTCTGGTTACCTGTTGTTATATGGGGGGGGGGGGGTGTTTGCTTTAAGTTATTCATGCTGGTTTGGGCTGTTTTCTTAAAATTACCTTGTTTTGTTTTGTTTTCCTCTTTGGAGAAAATGATTAGTGTCCAGATGTGTTTCTAGAGCCTTCTTGGTCACTTGAATTAACCTCCATGTTTGGTGGTAATTGATCTTGGGTCACAATTGGGCTGGTGTTTAGCCTGTTGTACTCAGACCAATTGCTCTAGGTACTTTGTGCAGGTAAAACTTTGCCTTTTGATTGATTTTTTCTTTATGGAATATGTAGGTATAGGATTGAAATTTTTTTTTATGTGTCCTGACTTGGGACATGGGTTCTTGATGTTTATTTGAGGTATTTTGCGTTATGCAAAATTTTTTTTTTCTGGCTGCCATGGCTGGTCTTCCCCAGGTTTAGTTGTCAAAATGGTATACGCTGCTTCTCAAGACATTTCACCAGTGTGTTCCTGGCTTCTCAACGAAAAATTTTTTACTTCGTAAAAAATTTTTTGGGGGAGAAGGAAGGATAATATGTTGTATTGTTTTTGGGGGATAATGTTTTTTACAAATCAAAAGCAGTAATTTTTTTTTAATTGTTTTGACCACTGGTTATTTGTTTTCTTAATGCTTGTGGTTAACTGGGAGGTTTAATTTAAATACCTTTTGTCAGGAGATATGATGGTCTGGATGACTCTTCTTCTATAACTCAATAGCTAATCTTTTAAATTACTACTAATCATCCTTTTTTTGTTGGGATCCTTTTTTTAAATAATTACCTTTTCTTTAAATTAATTCTGCCTTTGTTTGCCCGGTCTCCGGAGGTGTAATTTTAATTATCAGGTAAATTCTGTCGATTTTCTGCTGACTATTAAGTTTCCCTCTCTCTTCAATAGCATAACTCATTTCTTGCAATATCTCTTGTTCATGTCCGGTTTTTAATTAGTTTTACTCTCTTCTAATTTAATTTTTTTATTCCAAATTTTACCCAGGGTTGTCTCGGACGATTAGCTATCTCCCGCTAAAATTTTAGGAAATTTAATAACGTTTTTAAGGCCCTTATGATCAATTAAGTTTTTTTCCCCATTTCAAGATGGCCGTTCTTGCCTGCGTTTCTTCTCGGCCAAGTTGGTTTCTTTCCCGCGTGCTGTGGTTGCTGGCCGCCATTTTCTTATTTTTTCGCTTCCTTCCCCCGTCAATCGAATGTTCTCGAAGTTTCCCGGCTGAGATGGCGCGCTCTGATTGGTCCCCGCGGCCGGCGTCTCTTGCATGCTCCCCAAGCGCGGGGCGAAAAAGATTCATTCTGAGAGCTGGTGAGGTGCGGATAGGACGTGTGCTTGGACGGTTTTTTTATTTTTCATCGGCGTTTTAGGGGTCTAGCTCGGCTCATCCATTGGTCTAGCAACAAGCTAAGAATGTGAAGAATAAGTCGGTAGGCCAGAGGGCCTGATGAAATATTCGAATCACCAGATCAGCAGATTTTATTTTAACAAATGACAAAAATTCCGTTAATCGTTTGTTGCGGAGAGCGAGCGGACCCCCCCAGATGCAGAATGACGCGCAGCTAGCGCCTTCACCATTTTTTTTTGGATCAGCGAGTGTTCCCTGCCCGGCCAGCCATGATCGAGGCAACTCAGCCACATCGGGAGATGACTGAATGCCCTGCCGAATGAGGTCCTCGGGTAAATCTTCTAGCACCAGCAGCTGAATCCCGGTAAGATCGTTGCCTTTTATTTCCATCTGCAAGGATCCGGCCCACCCAGGAAGTCGTTTCACTATTCACCTAGCCACCATGTTCACTACCGAATGAAGATCCCTAGAATTTTATTAATTTTTCATCTTTGAAAGAAAGGGGGGGGATTGAAGACAACTGTAAAAATGCTAAATTTCTTTTTTTAACTTTGTGTGCCATTCTAATGTATTACTTCCAGTAACGATGTCTAAATCTTTTTTTTGTTAAAATCATAATTGTGGATGCCATGTTGATTTCTGGTTTGGCCTAAGCTAATCTCTGTAATTGTTTGAGTTGTTCTGCACATCAATGTATTTTGCTGCACCCTTTGGTGAAAAAATTGCAAAGTTCCCTTTTTTGTTTTGTAATTTCTTTATTTTGGCAATTGTTTAAACTAACCTGTTGGATATAAGAGGTGGGGTTTCAAGTAACAGATAGGGATCTAATGCGGGATTTTCATCACATGCCTTGTGAGGCTAGGGAAAGGTGGGGACTTGTTTGCCCAAATTTTTTTTTTCTTTTTTTTTGATAGGATAAATATTTTTTTTTATATTTTTTTTCTACTTAAGTCGAGCGATGGCAACGGCTGCCCTTTTTTCAGCATTGGGCAGTCTATCCAGCTGTTCTCGCATTCTTCCATTTTTCAGCAGATGTCAGTGCTGTTAAAAATAGTCGTGACAATTTTTTTACGGGAAATGACGTGCTAAAAAGTAAAGGATTCTCGTGGAGCTATGTCAGCCGCAACTATTTTTATAGAAATCAATCGTGACTGGCAACAGTCAAAACGTCCGAGTTTGGTGTTTCCAGAGCGGGAACACTGCGCGTTAAAGGGTTAAAAGAAAGAAAAAAAAAAGTGAACGTTTTTCTGCAAATCTCACTTCTGAATTCTGTATCACAATTTCCCTTTTTTAAGACTTTTTAACCGCGTAATTTCATAGCCTGTCTCTCATACAGGCTGCATTTTTGCTGCTTGTTGGCTGGTCTTTTATTGCATTCGTGTTGACGCATAAACCAATTTCCACACACATATACCAGACTAAAAAAAATCTATCTGTAAGTATTTTTAAGAGTATAAATAAATAAGTAATATTTTTTCTTTATTTATTGCGGAACTGATGAATTTAGATGCATAGTGCCTGAATGTCTTTTTCCGTATAGTTAAGAAAACAACCTTATTTTTGTCCCAAAACTTGAAACAAACGCATGTTATATTTAGAACTCGCAGTGGCCCACTCGGTTAAAACTAGATTCGCATCAGAACACTGAAAATGAAGCAGCGACGACATTGGCCAGTGCTTGGGAGGGTGATAGCCTCTCTCGACTGGATAGCTATGTGCCCGTGTACACTAAAAGGAGCTCTTGCATCACAAATCTGCCCGGGCTTCAATACCCTCCATGCAGAAACGATACCTCTGGAAGTGCCAGCTCCGGTGCATGTCTCTCATCTGGAACTGGCAAAAATTAGAAGACTCCGTTTCTTAAGGAGTAACGTTAGGGGTCCTGCTAGGAGCTCCCATTATAAAATGACAAAAACTTCGGGTTTATGTTGTGGCGAATACCTCCCCGGCAAGTGCCCACACTAGAAAACAATATTTAGAAACATAAAGAATATTCGTCTTTTACAGTAAAAAGATATTAGTGACTTTTTTATGACGGGTTTCTTCAAAATTAATTCTCCTAAAAGTTTACACAAGTTTATGACATACCCAGTATATGCACGTATGCAGGAGGTTACAGAAATAGTAATATTATCACCTACTGCAAAACATCTGCAGACGAGTGATTATTTTATAATAGCTTTGCTACATCATTGAAGTGGGCTAACCAATGCTCATTTCGAGTGTTACATTTATTGGAAGTTATGAATGTGCAAACTAACATATTCTGTGCTAAACGGAATTCAGCCCCCGAGCTTAATACGGAATGCAAGGGTAATTAAAATATGGAAATTAGAATATGAAGTGGTCAACTGAAGGTGATTTTGCAATAACTCGCCTTGCACAGAGAACGAATTTCTTGAATGCGAAGTGTCACAGTGACCAAAGAGATAATTGTTCAGCCACCGAACGGCTAATCAGTTGGAAGTTTTGAAAATTATATAAGTGTATGGCATTCGTATTGAATATGTGTTTTCTAAGTTCTGTTTTTTAGCACTAGAGTGCTATTTATTTCAAACAAGTAAAATGTGTGAACAGTTTTGTGTTCCACTTTTCAAAATGTGTGACCCAACACAGTAGCGTGGGCAGTTTTCTTTTTTGTTTTTGAGGTAACCGAAAACTCAAAAACTGGAATGCAGTAAAAAGAATTGGAAAAGAAGTTAATGAATCGAGTTGAAAATTTTTTGCAGTTAGAAATACATACACACATTAAAAAAAAAAGTTTGGTTTAAGGCCCTCTAACGTGACCAAATTCTGCATTTTGAGACAGCTGGTTCAGTTTTAAAAAGTCAAATAAAACTAGAACTACTACAATGCAGTATCCCATGATAAAATGTTTTTCTTGAAGAAATATTTCTCGTTTTCATTGCAACAACATTTAAAAGTCATAGTGTGCTTATTTAAATATTTGTTTTTCTATATTCAAGGCGTCCTCAAAAATTGAAGACATCTGTTCACCATACCTTAGCTTAACCTCAAACTTGTCACAAGGAACTTTCAAATGTATCCAAATACGCAATTTCCCCCACATCTTGTTTACTCATTTGGCGATGGACGGTGGGGGGTGGCTGCAGCCCCATCAACTATCCCCTGACTACGAACTCCCTTGGTTCAACGAACTACAGCCACTGTGTCTGTGTGCCGTAACTGCGCACGGAGGAGAGTAATTAGAACGAAACTAATATATTTAGGAACTCTACACACAAATACGTATTCACAAGGAGTAACTCATTCCATGTACTACCTGGATAAGAGAAAATAAATAAAAGTTTAAAAGAGGGGGAAAAAAGTGTACCGCCAAAATTAATCTACTATTGCTAATATCCAAAACAGTCGCCATGTTTACATATGATTTTGAACACACTATGTGACATACCATTTACCAACCCTTGGACGACAGTCACATCAACATTATTTGCTCAATGATGGCAGCGCTCAATCTGCCACAAACTGAAACTATCAGACATTTGCGTGTCTATCCCTACTGAAGATATTTCATGCATTTTCTTGAGGATTTAAATCAAGCGGAAAGGGCAGGACATTTCACGATGTGCACCCCATTATCGAAAAGCCATTCCCAAGTTTATTTTGCAACGTGAATGGGGGAGGGGGAAGTTGTACGGTTGGGAAATCAAACTTCGGGCTCCAATTCTTTTTGCAAATGGTAGTAAATGGGTATCGAATTCTAACCTTTCTTGGTAATCGGTAGCTTTCATACAGCTTGATGGAAACGCCATGTTAAGTTTATCACCTTTCTAAGCCTCTCCATAGATATACAGGGAGATTAGAAAATGAATATACATATTATACCTATATAAGTGTTGGATTTTAGCAGCTAAATAATTGCAGTTTAAAATTTTTAAAGAGAGTAATTTACTGTATTTTGAAAACTACAGTAAATTACTCTCATAAATTATCATAAATAAATATTTTATTATTTTTTTAGCCATTAATTTATCAGTCATATTAGTCTATAATTAGTCATACTAGTCATACATTTATTACTTTATTATCAATCAGAAATTACAAAAATAATTTATCAAAACTGTCTATGTTGCATATGTTTACTTACCGTCTTGTGTTGGACCTGGTACGCAGAGTTCCTTCAAAAATTGTCGAGCACCAGAAACTACATGGTTAAAAACTTTCTTTTGTGTGGGCGTGAAACAACTTTTCATGTGCCTGTCTACGCAGGAGACACTGGCCATTAGAGTGCTATGAAGAAAAATATCAACAATTGAATATGACATTTGGAAATGTATTGTTTCACGAGACAAAGTATCGTTTGTTTCATTTCATAAAAGGGAAAAAATGTTTTTAAACAAAAGTGTGCGTGAACATCGTTATTAATATTTAATAAGATTCTTAATTAAAAGATATTGATGTGAACACCACGACTTTTTTTTACATCTGTTATGTTATATACATTTTTGATGCACTTCACTCATTTATTTAGTTATATTAGAAGAGTTGCCATATTTTCCAAATTTTAAGGGTAATCCGAAATAGAACGGGCACTCTTTTAAACTGATTCCTTATATTTTAAAATATGAAGACAAACATAGAATAAAATAAAATAAAACGTATTCCGATAACGAAAAACTTTTTTTTTTATAACTGCACAATTTATTTTGGGGTTCAGTAGGTATTACCATCTTTACATTTTTTTATGAAATATTTAATTAAGAAGTGGTGAGAAAGGGCATTTCAAAATATGTTTTCAGTTTTATGTTGGAAAGTTTGGTAGGTCAATGTTTAATTTGAAACTAATCTATAAATGAAACCATTGCAAGTACCTCACTATGTATATATTGCAAGTTAAGGGGAAAAAATATTGTACAAACAATGGGTAGTATACATAAATATAAAACGCTTAAAGAACTTCTGAAAAATGGCTTATTAATTTATTTTATCCTACGGCAGTAGAAAAAAACGGCAAAATTAGAAACTGGAAATCGAGCAAAAAACTATCGGCGAGTATGGTAAATGGGTCAGTAAGAAAGAGCACATGAAGATACAGAAATAGATTTAGCAGAACTAGAAACTGAGAATGGGGTAATAGTTTTCCGTTATGACGAAAGTAAATAACAGTATTTACTAACGCCATGCGATTACTTTTACGAAACCAACATATCTTGGTTGCGTGGTGGCGCCCTCTACATTCGCCAATCGCTATTAATTGTACTTTCACTACAATATAAACTTACATGCACACTGATTTGAGTTCTATATGTGTTGCAGGCATGGCGAGGTCACTTCCTTGTGCTACTGACTGAAGTGAATCCAGGCATCCTTGAAGACGGTAGAGAGTACATTCCTCATTCTCTTCGACGGGAATCACACCTGGATCAGAAAATAAAGGAGTTAAATAAGAGATCTCTTTCTCTGCCACATATGGTGCAGTACGCAAATTAAAACACTCGACCAAAAGGGGTCTGGGGCTCTAACTGCGCCATAGATAAAATAAAGGCACGGTTTTGCTTCAACAAATGTTCTTTATTATTCTAGGAATACCCTTTGAGAAAAGGATTCGAGTGTAAGTTATTGCCCACTGTCCTTTTCATTGTCATATTATTTGTCCAAAGCTCAGTTATATTTAAGTTATTGTTATTTAGTTATTCAGACTTCAGCGCCACCAAGTAGCGAAATTTTAAACTATTTGAATCTCAATGTATGTTTTCAAAATTTATTGCTCTTTTAATAACAACGCAGCGAACGGCGCATTTTTAAATGAACTGCTTATGTTATTTAAGTTCAAAACGGGTCATTCATTTAGAGGACAATCTGTATGTAGTAATAACAAGAACACTCAACAAAGAAACGGATGTTAAAAGTAGAGGTCTGCGCCGCCTCACCACGCCGCCGCCGGATTCTCCGTTGGCGCACAATTGGCGTCATAGTTTTATTGGAAAGTTTAAAACAAACTTCCATTAATATTTTTTTTTCTTCCTGAATGAGAAGTAAAACTTAAATTGTTTTACTTCTCAACTAGGAAATCAGTACAGAAGTTGAAGTTTACTCCTGCAATGTAAATTTTAATATAAATTAGTTGTATGATGATTTAGAAATCTCTTCACTAAATGATGTTTTCCACTTTCTTTATTTAAGACTAGCTGCGTGCCCGTTCTTCGCACGGTAGGAAACGAAAATTTTCCTTACATGTGTAATTCGAAATTATTCGTGATGTGGAATTAAAAAAAAAAAAAAGAGCAAAATTATTTGACTCTTAATGTAAAGTTTGTGTCATGAGTACTAACCTGATCATTGCAGTATAATGACTCAAAAAACTACGTCAGTGTCATTCACTATCAAAAAAGTGGAAAGCTTAATGGTTTGCAGAGAACTCCTGGCTTTCAAAATGTCTTATTTCTACATCATACTGTTTTTTAGGCTCAAGTTGTAGCATTAAATACCTAAGACACTACATGAAATGGAGCACCATTTATTTCTTTCCGAAAATGTACCATATAAGGAAAGTATTGCAATCATGAAAAAAATTCGACTTCGAGATTTTGGTGTATTTACACGTTTTGAGGTCTTCTGAATTCATTTATGCTATTTTCAAGAGATGTTTTTAAAATAGCTGCGCACCGGCTCTTCATACGGGAAGAAGGGAATATTTTACTACTAAAATCATATCTGCATGTGACAAAACAGAATTTCATTTTTATAAAAGTTCAAGTAATCTCTACTGTTGAAATTACTGCGGGATATATTAACGCTAATTAGAATTACTTTTCGTTTAGTTGGTTGTAAAACAACCGTTGAAAAAGGATAAACACTTTTAATTTCATGAAATATTTATTAACGTGGTACATTGCGATTTATTCATACTATCTTTACAAATCTAATAATACTACCTATTACGTACATTAATACTATCTATACTCGCTTCTCCCTCTTCAAGGCTCCCTTAAAAGAAACAGCTTCGATTATTTGGCCTCAATGGGATCTTTTGATTCTGTGGCGATTCTTTGCAATTTACGCATTAGCATAAATAATAATCATTTCACATAATGGTTTCCATTAAGGAAACTCTCCATATATATTTAATTTATACATAGTTTTATAAGATTGGCATATTTAGCGCCGTAAACCATTTCATCTTACTGTGGGGAGAAAATATCCAAGGGGTGCCATTTTAAATATCCAATAGCGATATATTTTATATCCTCCATAGTCCTGTCTCCTGAAAAACATCAAACTGTGTAATCTCGAGGAGCTACTTATTCCCATTTTAATTGTGACAGGGCGTTAGAGTTGCAGAGTTTACAAATTTCACACATTTTTTTTAAATTTATGACGTCACTGTTTGACTGCCGTAAAGGATACCCCGGTAGATTAATTTCGGAGTTACTTTCGATATTTCGCATAATTGTTTTCAAAGGGTATCATTAAAACTTTGCGTGACCTTTATGGAGGAACGTAATTCAACGTTAAAATAAAACTATACTCGCAACCTGCATG
Source organism: Cheiracanthium punctorium (assembly GCA_038373885.1). Lineage (NCBI taxonomy): Eukaryota > Metazoa > Arthropoda > Arachnida > Araneae > Cheiracanthiidae > Cheiracanthium > Cheiracanthium punctorium. Next base: position 163,040 of record JAWZYV010012744.1, on the reverse strand, counting down.
CGTATGTTAGGCAACGCCTGCGCTAAATTAAATGCCAAAAATAAAAATAATAAATAGAAAAATTTTAATATATCGCGCTTTGAAACGAACTTTGTAACTTTTAAAATGAACATTTTCAGCGCCGTGAAAACATTTCAATTTTTAAATAAGCACCGGATTAAAATACCACTTCTAATAATAATAATCGTGAATTTCTTAGTTTATTTCTACAGTAAATTTTAATCAAAATATCGTCTCCCTGTGTTGAAAATAGAGCTGGAATAAATGAGTTAAAATTATGGCGTAATTTTTAGGTATCTTAAAGCATTTGACGTCATAGATCCTCACTTGCGAATTGAAATTCTGATATCCCATTTAAAAACTGGATTGGTTGAAAAAACCCTTTTTTCTAATCCTTTCTGTGGCAACAACCGAACATAAATTCTCGTGCCGTGATCGCAATGTAATGAATGGCGTAAGATCGCGTTGATGCTATTAAATTCTAAACATTAGGCTGCATTAAAATTCGTAAAAAATCATCTAATTTACATAATTTTTTCGTTTTTATTTTAAAAGAGGGAGAAAAGAATGTTTCACGATTTGTCAAAATATCTAAAAGTTATGACGGATAGAATTCAAGATGCGACAGTTTTAAAATTATTTTACGAAAAAAAATCGTGAAGCAGATGTTTAGTAAAAAAATTCCTAAAAATCGGTAAATCAGGTTAAGTATTCAGAACAAACTGTTTTTAAAAGAAAATTTTCTCCTCTATCCGATGATACAAATGCCGTTTTGCTGCGAGCGTAATTTCCGCCGTTATTACGAATTAGGTGAGAAAAAATGCCAAAAATCGCATAAAACATAAAATAAAAAAAAATCTAGGTCGAATTTTGAAAAAATCGCTTCGAGGTGCACAACTACATATTTACATCTTCCCGAATACCAAATTTGGTGTTTCTAGGTGTAGCCGTTTGTCCGTAACGCTGCAGACAGACACACACACACACACACACACACACACACACACAGACACCTTCTTTTATAATAAGTAGAGACTACGACTGGAACATGACATTGTTCTTCTTCCTCGTTGACCTTCACCCTTTCAAGTGCTTGTACATATTGCTCAGTACTGTCAAAGTGAAGGGTATCTTCTTCGTTCAAAGGGGAATATTTACTACTAATGGAAAAGAAATCAAGTATTGCTACTACTGAAAGTTACACATGCCTTTTAGTTTATTAAAATAAAATAAAGGGAACTTTTCTGGCTAGTTGCTTTTGGGGATTTGAGTTACAGAATTAGTATTGAGGTTTCTTTGATTGTTGTCAGAGGTTATTCAGCGAGTTACAGCTAATAATTAGTGTGGGGGGGATATCTAAATTTAATAATGAAAAATTCATTATATTCTGTTTTTTTTTGTTAAAATACTATATAATTTTGTGTAGTTACACTATAGTATATTGTTATTTGTAGGTTATTATTTTCTGTATTTTCATATTTTTTAAATATTAGTTTTAAGAAAGCCTGAACGATTTTGTTTTCCAATCTTGAAATACTTTTTACCTTTCTTTAGTTTTTTACATAATTGGAATTGTTCATATCTGTATTACACAGCATAAAAGGATGCTAATTAGTATTTTTTACTAGTATGTTAAAATTTATTTACCAGCATTTGAAAACTAAATAAATTTTTTGTAAATAAAAAATAATTGTTTTCAACAATATTTATGCTTTGAATTTTTTTACACGAATTTGCAATTTAATTTTACATTGCTGTTTAGATCAGCCCAGATCTGCATTATTCCCAACCTTTTAACATTGTGCCTCCGTAGCAGAGGATAACTTACAATGCTCCCACCTCATATTTCTCAGCATACATACAGTTCTTTATTCTTCAACAATGAACATTTAGTCGCCTTTTCTACAAAACAACACTATCAGAAAAAATCGCTTTATACGCTAATTTATTCCTCACTTTCCGACAAATAATTTCCATACTCTCTATGGAAACGCAATATTCCCGTGAATTATTCTTCTGCAATTTGAAGAAAAAAAAACTGGGTGAATAAGTTTCTTCAATTTACAGGAGAAAAAAAAAGAAACCGATATTCGTCAAATAACGGAGATATTTTGGCTGCTAACAGTAAACTTCCTGTGAATTGAAGAAATAATTTTGAGAAAGAATGCTATCGTTAAAGTTCGAATAAATATTTTAAGCGAAAATCGATATGTTTTGGAGTAAAAATAAGAATAAATAAGATGATTTTTTAAAAATATGCCTGTTTTTCTCGTGTACTTCCCTTGCAAAACGCTCTTCACTACTGTTTAGGAACCGCTGCGTTAGACACTAACAAGCAAACTACATCAGAAAGAGTCTTCACTAGTTGTACTCAGCACTCTTATAAATAATAAACATACATCTCTAATGCATTTATAAGGTAAAAAACAAGAAAGATAAATCATGGCAAACGCATTAATTATAAAACACTTTTCAGCACAACAATATTTTTGCGCCAAATTGGGCGATGTATTGTACTTAAATCTGGTGATATTTCCGTTTTGTGGTTAAGGGAAAGCGACAAGAGGACTATCTACCTAAACGCAGATTTCTTGGCCGCAGGCCTTTTTTTAAGGGTTCCTGACGTGTATTCACGTTACACCTGGAGAAAATCGACCAAAACTTCAGACCATTAGATCGACAGCCACAAAGTAGGTCTAAACCCGATTTTTACGTTTCGGCGAGATTTTAGAGATAAAAAAGTTGTGCATATCATTATTAATTAAACTTTGTGAAATCCTCTAAAATAACTTAAAAATTTATTAGCATCTTTTAAATGAAGAGTAAACTGCTATAATTGTTTAAATACTCACTGTATTGTTCTTGAGAAGGATGAATGTCTCTACACCGTAGACCGTACATTATAGACCTTAATGTACTGAAATTCTTTTGAGTGCTCCTGTCGAAAAAATATTAGGCGTACCGGAAAGTAATATCCTTTTTTTTACATAAAATTCAAACACATAAATTTTCAACAATTATTCAATTAGAAAGAAGCTGCATCTAAGTATATGACCTATATTTCTTGAATTTTAAAGCGAGAATTTCACACATAATTTTTTTAAAAAGAAAAATGGCCCCCTCAACTTTTTTAAGGTCAAGTCTACCCTCCTTGGAGGATTACATTCAAATTGTTCTGAAATAGATTTTTAGGTATTCGTGCGAGTTGTATTTTACAGCAAGAATTTTATGGATATCACTTTTCTTCTTACTATTCATACTAATTTTTCTTCTTCAGAGATCACGCAGGATATCTGAAAATAACGTTTTGGCCTGCTTATCCCTCATAAGTTACAAATTTGAAAAATGCTCTCCAATGCAGCACCTACGCTAAAAAATACAGCTTGTAAAAGTACAATAAAATGTTTTGAGTCAATGGCGCAATTTCATTGCTTTAAAAATTATTTAAACGTTGCATTATACCTTAAAAGAATATAGTTAGTTTCTTATCGGTTTGAAATAGTTCATGTCGATGTTGTGGGGGTAAATATAAACACTAAAACGAAAATAATGTACCAGTCGTATACAGATTACTAAATGTTCGTAAATTTACCATACGAACAACATTAGCTTAATATCTATTTTTTTCTGTTTTGCAGTAAAAAATATTTTAAACTTTTACCACGACTTTTACAAATATATATATATATATATATATATATATATATATATATATATATATATATATATATATATATATATATATATATATATCTACGTATATATATGCACCATTTTCATTACACTCTCTTTCGAAAATCTTGCCGCGCCGCGCAGTCGCCAGTTTCTGCGGTCGTTACGGCCTGCCGCGAATTTTTTTGTGACACAGATCTCTAGTTAAAAATAAGCAAAAAATTAATTGAATACCTTGTAATTGAAAGTTTTGTAAAACACACAAAAAATTATAAAATTCTTGAGTAAAGGTATTCAGCCAGGCGGTCGTTTCGGGTGGTACAAAAGGCCCGCCCGTCTTCAGTGGAAAAAAAGTTCCAAACTCCTGCCTGTACAAATGGTTGTGCATAAATCGAATTTTTTTTTATTCAGTTAGCTTTTTTTAAAAGCAGAATATTTAATCAATCAAATAAAATGATTTTCTAACTCAAATGGTTGAGGTTGATTAAAAAAATAGTAAAAGTAAAACTTTAGTGGTTATATATTTCTATAAAAAGAATGTTTTTTACTCATTGTTCTAATCCAACAAATTGTTTTGCGAATAAAATATAACAAATATGTTTGATTCAATCAAGTAATAGTTTTAGATATGTTTGATTCAATCAAGTAATAGTTTTTTATTTAACTCACTTCTTAAGTTCAATTTTTTCCTAAAAAGTCACTTCCTAATTTTGTTTTTTATTTTTTGTATGAATACGTCCAGTGTTTCTTCATTTGTCCTCAATTACCCTGAATATTTTAATTTCCCTTGAGGGATAAAACTGTAGTTATAGATGTAAATTTTTATTATATTACTAAGAAATAAAATAGTAATTATATGTAGCATCATTATTTTTTTACTCTTCGGTTCTATTTCACTTTTTGGTATTTGTTAAACTTGCATTCATCTCTAGGGATGTATAAAGTAATTAATAATTATTATTTTATGATGAATTGCTTATCTGTAAATGAATAAACATTTAACGTATTTACTGAGGTATTTTTAAAATAGGATTAAAACTCAAAATATTTTAAAATATATATTAAGCGCAACATAATCTTCCTGCAGATTTATTCTCTTTAATATATCTTAATTGGTTATCATAAATTTGGGAATTTATGGAGTTGTTATCAATCGACAAAAAACATCGCATTATTAAGAAAATTTCAAATACAAATTAATCTGTTTAAGCCGATTATTCACTTTAATTCTAAAACATGGAAAAAAGAAAGAAAGATCTGATAAATACAAAAATTAAGCGAGATAAAAAACTCTAATGCATTTTTCATCTTTTCATACCTCAGATTTCTTTGATATTTTAAAAAGAATAGTCTTAATTAAATCTCAACTTTTTGTGACAAATTCTGTTTACACAATTTGATTTATCCATTCTTAAGTTTGTGGAAAGAGTTTGTGTTTTTCTTCTGAAAATGAAAGAAGAGGAAATAAAACACTCAGAACTGTTTAAAAGAAAACTTATGAAGATAAAAAATTCTTTATGGTATTTTCCATAAAAACTATTCTGAATAAAGAATTAAATAAACGAAGTAGAAAGATTTGTAGTAAATTAAAAAATGTATCTCAGCTATATTTTCTTACTGCTCGATGTTTTATTCAAAGAGATCTGTATTCTCTGATTTATACTTCTTGTCAAAGACTGATTCCGTTGCACTTGATTTAAAAGTTCTAATTAGTATTTTCAAAAGCGAATTAAAAATACAATCATATTTATGATGCAGATTTAAAAGAAATTTATTTTTTACCTGTTTTTATAGTATGGGGACACCAGATTTCGGAACAATTACAAATTACAGTGGAACCTATCTAATGTGACCACCCTCGGGAAGAACTAAACTGGTCACCTTACAAAGGAGGTAAAGTGTAAAGAAAAGTTGTGCAAAAGGGGTCACTATAGATAGGTGGTTTTTTAAGCAAGTTCCACTGCAATTTTAGTCGTTTTGCAATGGTAATTTTCAAAATTTACACAAATGCTTTCATGAAATGGGATTATTTCGCAGTGTTTTATTTTTAAATTTAATTTCATATTAATATTACTGATTTTTTACTAATTTAGCATGAAATAATGTCAGTAATCGATATCAGTTCTTGTAATCGATAATAAATAGCTGGTAAAGACATGGCAGATACTCCAAGACATGGTAGCAAAAAATGCTTCTAAAATGAAATGAAGAATCGATTAAAAACTGTAAAACAAAATTTTAAATAAAACAGAAAAAATAAATCATTCGTACGCATCGATTATAAAACATTGTTTTGATTTTAATGTCTTATTTGCATGTATTTTACACACAACGAATAATTGGAGAAAAAACCACATAATGAAAAATTTTAACCAATCACCGTCTGTTCTGAGAATTTATAAAACTTCTTTTGTGAGCTCCCGGAAAAAAAAAAGCTATGGAAACAATTTAAACAGAGAATTTTATGCATTAAATCTCAATATCATATTAAAATTACTCAGCACCTCGAAATTTTAAAAATTGCCGAAAACACTGATTTTGATATTTCTGTACTAAAAGCATTCTCACATTCTGAAGTGAAATTTCACAAAATTTCTGATTCATATTCTTGTTAGAAACATTCTACAGATGTGTTACTACTACTAATTTGATCCCGATCTTAATAATATTACTCGAAATTTTGGTACTTTCCATTAATTATGGAAGATGATGCCTGACACACATGATTGCCCGGAAAGTACAGCTCACTCCTCTGAATGCGTCATTTAGGAAAAAATGGACTGTTAGGAAAAAAGAGAACTGTTTTAAATCTTATGATCTTGACGGCCAGTTGACGCATAATCTTTCCACAAACATCGATACGCAGTTATAACATATTTGTTATTTTGGTAGAAAAGTTGAACAATTTTAGCCCCAAGTTGTGGCTAAGCAATCCATTTCGCGTAAAATGTGATGTTTCATACTTGTAACATGGGATTTATGCCATATAACCCTGCCCGTGGGTGCGTCTGTGCAACCAGAGGCACCGACTTTACAAAATTTCTGTGGGTGTCCTAAAAATCCGTGTGTGTGTGGGGGGGGGGTTAATAAAATGTTGAAAGTCGCACAAGGTTTGTAATTTTTGATAAAGGATCGCTAAGTTTGGTGCCAAAACGCGACAATTTATTTTAAAGGGGGAGTATAGTTGGAATGTACTTGGCTAAGATTGTAAAATAGTTTTAGTAGGTGATTTTAAGATAGATTTCGATTCCGAAGATGGGTTTTTATGGAACGAGGAAGAAAAATACGGCACACTCATGAATAACGATACACTTTCCAACTTTATGGAATTTTTCCAATACCCTTCAATCTTTTCCTATTATTATTTGCTTCCTTGCTCGTAACTACTCAATCATTTGACTTTTCGTGCACATTTTTACCAGTGGGAAATGCGTAATGCAAATAATCATTTTAGCTCCACATAAAATATCCAATATCTGAGGGTATGGATCGAAGAAACGATATCTGCCTCACGGTTTTGGTACACAAATTAAACAACTGCACCAAGGATTCGGAAAAAAAAATCAGGATGATTCTTTACAAGCTGCACTACACACTGCAATAAATTCGAAAACTTTCATGAAACTTTCAGAAAAAAATCTTAAACGTGGAACTGCACAGCAAAATATTTCTAAGAGTGTCCATTCGGCAAAACTTTTCGTTTATTCCGGTATCTAGTACAGCTTGTGAACATACATCCTAAAAATTGTGAAGTGCTTGAGATAATTAGTTTTCTTTTTTGTATTTATATACCAAAATTGCGTGTTTTTTCCCAGCGCTGAAGGCGACATTCAAAGTTTAATTTAAGTGAATAGTGTGAATTTTGGCATCCGATTATCTGTACTACGGTGAAGCAACGCTGGGCATAGAATGAAAGTCTCCACCGTTGTGTCTTAGTAACGATAACAGCAAACCAGTTAAAATCAAGATTCTTTTTAAAGTAATGAAGTATTTCTGATGAAATGCCCTTCTTTTAGAAAAATCTGCTTGTGCTGGAGTCACCTTAAATTTGTTTGCCTTACGCAAATTCGCTGTCAAAATTCGACGATTCCTATGGGCGCACACCCCCTTTGCCCTTGTAATAAATCAGAGACCTGAAAGAGGTGTATTACATTATTTTACTTTTTTTTTTTAGCGATAGAATTTTGATTGCTTTTAACTAATCATTATAAATTTCAAAGCAAAAGAAAAGTGTATTACTACGTTTATTGGGGGGGGGGGGAAACATGCAACAATAATATCACAATCAGCCAAATTTCTTGTCATGTAAATGGAAATTTTGTATAAAAAGTGATTCAATTTTCGAATGTAACAATTCACGATCAATGTTATTCTTGTTTAATCTATCTCATCCCTGTCTGAAATCCTCAGAGTTTTCAAAAAATGTTATTCATAGTATTGTTTCTCAGCTCATTCATTTCCTGTTTTTTTTTTTTTTTTTTTTTTTTTACATTTTTGTACCCCTATAAACAGCTGCAGCTAAGCCTTGCCTATTTTCTTTTCTTTTTTTTCCTCAACAAATTAAAAAAATTACAAAAATTATACCTTTAAAATAAAACTAGATAGTTTCCTCAGAATGAATTAATGCAACGTTTTCTATGTTGAAATGTGTGTAGGACCACATAAAAAAGATTGGTAACTATTTAAATGCAAACAGAAAAATAAAGCAGAACAAAAAAAGTTGTTTATCTTAGAGTTAATAATTATTCAAAAAATATTTTGAATTGTTGGCCATATAACCTCCAGGCATGATTTTGAGCATCCTCCTGAAGTAGAGATATTTTACCCTCTACCATTAAGTGGTCAAATTTGCAAAATTACGAGAGACATACATTTCAGTAATGTGTGTTCATGCGCCCATGATTTCAGTATAATTTTAAAAAACAGCATTGGTCTAGATCAAAGCAAATAGTACCTAATTCCGCTTTGTCAAACAAGAACAAAAATTGAACAAAATATTCGCAGAAAATGAAACGGAAGGCATCTCGAAATGTTAGTGTGGACGACTGTCTGTTCCATCCTTTTCAATAAATAACTGAGCACTAAAATCATTCAAAATAAGAAAAGGAAATTGAGACTTTAGAAGAAAGTAACACAAACCTTTATACCTTAGAAGCCTCGCTTCAGTCTCATTCAATTAACACCAAAGCGCCGACACTTTTTGATGAATGGGCATCTTTTTTTGTTCCAGAGACATACAAAGTGTTGTATATTAGGTGCTTGTAAACAGACAGACCTTGATGTTCTCTATTTACAATAAAAACAATTAAACCTACTCACTTCGGAATCCTGCAGTAATATTATTAGAACTATCTCAAAACATTTCCATAATGGGAATGAGTCTTTCACCTAACTCCTGTGTTATCTTTCCCGCGTGAACTTCTGATTGTAGCCAGCGGCTTTGTCTCAAATTCTCCGTTTTCCGGTACTCTTGGGCTAACACAGTCTCATTGTATTCATACATTTTCCCATGGAGGACGGAGGATTCTGGGATGAGGTCTGTGGGTCAGAAAGGGAGGGGGTGGGTAACTTAGGACTTCGGCTGCAGTGGGCAAAGGCATTGCCTGTGGGGCTGTAGGGAGTCGCACATCACATTGTGAAAAAGCTTTGAATTTTAGAAAGACATTGTTTCCATGGGCGCCAGATAGGAAGGCAAGTGGCAGTGGGGGATTGAGATTTGAGCCCGCCTAGTCATCGGTACAGTAAACATTTTTACAGCATACTGAACTTCTAAGTATTATTTTCGTGCTAAAATGTCTGAAAGTTAAGATGACCCCCATACACCTCTAAATTAGTACTCATATGAGAAACTATTATAATTATTATTATTATTTTAAGTAGACAAAAATATTACCTGTTTGGATTCCTTTTTTTTTTCATGCACTTTTTAAAATTTTAGAGTATGTGCTAAGTTACTACTTATTGGAATTTTATTATAATTACTCCAGTTCCGAGGCACATAAGGGTGTATGCCGAAGAAACAAAATCTGCATAACGGTCTTAGTACACAAATTAAAGTAAACTATCGCACCAAGGATTCGAAAAAATTTAGGATGATTCTTTATAAGCTGCACTACATACCGAAATAAAGAATAACACGTTCTTTAAAATTTTCGATTTTTAAGAATTTTTTCTAAAAGTTTCGTAAATGATACAGGTTTATTGTTTATTTCAGTGTGTAGTGCAGTTTCTAAAACATACATCCTAAAAATTTGAAATACTTGACATAATTAATTTTTTTGTATTTGTGTACCAAAATTTCATGTTTTTATTTTTTTTTTTTTTTCCGAACTACAGCGATAAGCTGAAAGTAGCTGTCATTCAGTTGCCTTTAAACAGGGTTTAATTTCTATCCAAAAAAGTGCAAGAGCCCTAATTTTTTGTATTGCAATTTACAAAATTAATTACCTAATTTAAGGTATTATTAAGTGAATTTTTGTTACCTCTGTATTAGTTTGCGATGTAATAAAATTAATATCAACAGAAACAATTACGATGGTAATTAAAATTTTAAATTTAGTGTAAAATTTCACCGAGAAAAAAGAAGTAGTGGAGCTGAGCTCCCATGCAAATTAAGCACTTCCTTTAAATACATGCAAGTATTTAGCACCCACGAAAACTTTTCTGTGGGTGCTTGAGATCTGACATACTACATAAAAAAAAAAACCGTCCCTCGCTAAAATTTTATTTTCGAATTATGCAGTCGCAAAGCACTCGTCATCAGTGGCGTGACTATACCGTTAGGGCCCGTAATGAATTCATTGGATAGGGTCCTTCCTCATTGTACAGAATCTCAACCAACATGTTGCAGTTCACTTTTTCTAGCTTTCTATTTGGGAAAGGCTCCCCCTCCGGCCGGGGGACCGTGGCTTTTGCCCGTTCTACCGCCCTATAGTTACGCCAGTGATTGTCTCATCGAAGTTCCTCATGCGCATCTAAATTATAAAGGACATGGGTGCTCATATAGGGAAGTAGGTGGGGGCTCGGGTCCCTCCCTCTAGCCGTCGGTATAGTGAACATTTTTATATTAGCTAACCTCTTTTTCACTGTTTCAGTACTAAAATGTTTGAAAGCGCGGTTGCCGATGACCTTACAAATGCAAGAAATAACCCTTCCCCCTTACCTCCACGTCTTAAAGTACTCATATGGACGTCCATGCCGAAGCACCCACATACATTTGGCCTCATTAAAGATTTTCTTTTAAACTTTTAAAATATCACACAACTAATAAGCAAATAAAGCATTTTAGTACTGAAATAATGCAAAAAGTTCCGTATGCTTTACAAAGATTCATAATACGTAATGGCATAATTGGGGCGGGGGGGGGACCCTCCTTGAGTGTACATCACTGTGTTGGGGTTATCAGACGATTGCTGGTGCTCAGCATCCAACGTTATTTTTTTTACGAGCCCAAAGCACCCACGTAGTCGGCGCCACTGTGTGCAACATCACAAGACTCATTATTTGGGGGAAAAAGTTCAGGCTTTACTGTTTCTCGAGAAACAGTATCCGCTACAAAAGGTGTGTTAAACTCAAACAGAAATCCTATAAGCCTCAGTAAATTCTATAAATTCTTTTAATTTATTAGTAGAAACTAATCACCGATTATTCAACTAAATTAAAAATGAACTGACTTTAATGAATGTATTGCCATCTGTTTGATAGATCGTTCTTATAAATAATTATTTTATTGAATATAATTATTTTATTGAAATTACTACTATTGAAACTACTATTGAAATTACTATTTAAAAATATATTTAATAAAATATTTCTTATTCAATTAATAACTTTAATGAATTAATAATTATTTAAATATTAATTTTAATTTATATTAATATATTTTAAATTAATTTTATGAATGAATGAATGAATTTATTAATTTACCTAATAAATTTATTCGTAAAGGACTTTAATACAGTCATTTACTTTTGCTTAATGACTTTATTAAAAGAAATTGATAAAGTCTAAAATATCAATTACTTTTTTGATCAAATAAAGTAAAAAAGAAGAATGAGTTTATTTATTTGCCACTCATTATTTGGAGAAAAAAGTCTAGGCTTTATTGTTTCTCGAAAAACAGGAGCCGCTATAAAAGTATGTTAAGTTTAAACTGAAACAGAAATCCTATAAGCCTCAGTAATGAATTAAAAATTATTTAAATATTAATTTTAATTTACATTAATATATTTTAAATTAATTTTATGAATGAATGAATTAATTTATTAATTTACTTGATAAATTTATTCGTGAAGGACTTTAATACAGTCATTTACTTTTACTTAATGGCTGTATTAAAAGTAATTAAGTAAAAGTAAGTAAAAGGATAAAGTCTAAATTATCAATTACTTCTTTTGATCAAATAAAGTTTAAAAAAATAATGAGTTTATTTATTTGCGGCTCATTATTTGGGGAAAAAGTTCAGGCTTTATTGTTTCTCGAAACACAGGAGCCGTTAAAATAGTATGTTAAATTTAAACTCAAATAAAAATCCTATAAACCTCAGTAACTGCTACATTTAGTTTATTAGCCGAAATTAATCACCGATTATTCAACTAAACTAAAAATGAACTGACTTTAATGAATTCATTGCCATCTGTCTGATAGATCGTTCTTATAAAACGGGCTTTACTATAGTTTCAAAACTTTTTGAGCAAAAACTTTTGCATGCACTAATTGAAAAACTACCTTTTCAGAAAGAATCTTGTAAATGTTATATTATTAAAATAATGTTGAAGATGGAGATTTGTACCTTTACCTTAAATTACGCTTAAAAAAGGTGAAAAAATGTTTCAAAATCTCAAAAATATACCCAATAAAGAAACTCTCTAATTTTGCCTATAAAAACGACCATTTTAATGTGTTGATAGTAACATATGAGGCTCAAACTTAAAAATTTACTCACCGGGCAGAAGAGCCACTAAAAACAATTGATGTATCACAAACATAGATCTAATATCCCCATAAATAACTCCTACTTCAACAACTCAGCCCCTTTGGACGAATGAAGTGAAACGATGCAGGAGAAAAGTTTTCAGGGAGAACCGGCGCATGCTCTGAAGAAACTTTCTCGTCTTAATACTCCAATCAAGCTCCTTGGTGATACTTAATACCAATCAAGCTCCTTGGTGGTGATTGTTTTGAAATGGCATATACTTTGTTTTGAAGAGGGATGCTAAATATTCGATGGTCGGTGCCATCAGAGTTGAGCAAAATGTAGTTTAACGTAAGGTGCCTCCTTTCCTTCTGTAGCAGATCAGCGAGGGTATCAGTGAACATCTTGGGCGATGCATTCACTAACAGCGTCTTCATTACTTCAGAAATATATCTGTCCATATTGAGGAATTTCAAATTCAGCATCAAGAATTTGAGTTGGTTGAACTGTCAGATGAGTGAGTTTTCAAAAAAAATTCATCAAGTCTGTTATACATTGTTCGCAACGTAGTAATACACACCAAAATCGTTAATAGTTTCACTCGTCATATACTGTGAACAAAGCCATTGTAAAATATGCTTTCAAATTTCGAATTCTTTGAAATGTGGGTGACATCGAAGAAACAACCACACCCATTCATTAGGAAATTCGGAATGTCCTACATCAATCTTACAGTCCCCAAAATGGTTTCGGTTAATTTTTGTTTTTACTCTTCAGAAAAATGCAAAGCTCCAGGGTGAATGCAATCTATGTTAAAAAGTTTTAAACTATGATAATAAGTACCCACATTCGTGGCAGCTTTGTAGATACTTAGACTGTTTATCCGAAGTATTTGTCGACGTCTAGCTGCTCTATGTCGTTCTTCTTCCAAATACTAATCATCTGTTTCATCTGCTTGTGTTTGAACTGCACGTTCACACATTTGGGCCAAGTGCTGCTGCCGGTAATCATATGTTTCCACAGCTGGTTTTTGAGCTACACTTTCATGCATTTACGTCTTTATAATACATCTACGATGATAATTCTTTACGATTGAAATTGTAAATTTCTCTATAGTGCTTCAATTCAAACATAAAATACTTATTTTTTTCTAATTCAAAGAAAATACATCTTGCATAAACAAATTCTACAAACGTAAATTCAATGTTATAGATACATGAATATAGATGCCATAAAAGTATAATCTTACATAAATATGCTTTAAACATAATTTTATTTTATAAACTCACGCTTAAGAAAATAAAAAGTGTAACGCAATTTAAATTATTAGTACAAAAGGACACTTCGAAATCATGAAATCAAAAACAGAATAGATCAAAAATATTCTCTTATAATAACTCTAACAACTACTTAAACGTTGACGATAATAGAACAAACGGATGGACTGAAGAAAATGGACTTCTAACCTCGAATAAATCAAAAATACATCGCTCCTATATAGTTACGCTGATCCCTGACTCTGTCACAATTCCAGTTCAACCACTCAAAATAAAACTTTTACCATCATTAATCCTAACAGATTAAAACTGTATTGTCTAATAACTTAAAATTTACACGGTTCGTTGGTGCGATCAGCCTGAAAATTATCATAATTATGTAAAAAAAAAAGAAAGAAAGAAAAAAATCTGATAATCCACCCAATCCCTGATTTTTAAGCGTTTTTGTATTTTTAGATCTATATCATTTAAGAGAATAAAAAAAGCTAATCATTTGAGTGTCAAAATTATCTATTGCAAGTGACATTGACGTTACATTGAAGTCAGGTTATCAGGCTTTGGAGGAAAAATTACGATTCCAATTCGCTTAAGAGAGCTTTTCTAAATTACTACTCAGTTTAACTTTTTTTTTTTCAAAAATAAAACGGTTTTCTATGCATTAAGCATGAATATAGGAGAGGATGTTGATACCAAACGAAATGTTTCGAATACGAAATGTTTCTGCAGATTATACAATTCGAATTTCGATGTATAATAAAAATTGAATATGAAGTTATTTGATTTTAAGTGGGTAAATATTAAATATTCTGAGTGTAGACATTCTATCGCCCGCTGTAATTGTCCCCACAAAGGGCTTTATCCTTTAGTTTAATGACAGTACACAACACAAAACAACACAGTCTAATCCACGTCTAAATAAGAATTGAAAATTTATTAGAAAAAATCTTAGTAACCAGATTTCAGCCTCCCAATTTACTGCTTCCACATACGGACAACTCCCAGCCTGCGGCCGGATGGGGCCCGCCATGGCTTTTGGACCAGCCCGCAGAACAAGTCAAAACCCTGTATAAAACCTATATAAAACATTCAAACTTCCATATAAATCAGAATTATACGGCCCGCGATTTCGCTAACATCCTGAAGTCAGTCCCAGGAGTTCGCTACTATCGTAAAGTTCTGCCCGCAACTTTTCAAAGGTTGTCCATACGATGATAAAATAAATAAATGAGTTGAAATCCTCAACTGCAGTGAATGAAAACTAAACTGATGGCTGATCACCTGCAAAATTAATTTGAATATCTGCTGCCAGCCCAATTTAGGAATCGATTGTATCATTATAAATTTTTTCATCGGAGTTTCAAAGATCGTTTCATTATAAACGGTTGTCCCTTAAAAAAAAAAAAAAAAAATCATCAGGGTAACTACATTTAAATATTTATCGTCAACTTGGCGGAATAAGGCAGTTAAAGTAGAATTCAACCTAGTGCCGTTATTAAAAAAAAAAAAAAAAAAGAAAAGAAATGGAATTTTCATGTTACGTCACAGGATCTCTTTTCTTACTGTGAATGACTGAAAAGGGTGTCATTTTCATTTAAATTATTCGGCTAAGCTGAAACTTTTATGCACTTTTGAAATTCGCATCCTATGGATCAATAAAATACATGAAAAATCTTTATTGTTTTAGTATATACGCGAAAATGCATTTAGCTTTACGTTAGTTACAAAAGGATAATTGTAATAAATTCAGGCAATTTTTCACATAAGATTTACGAATAGTTTTGTATTAATAACTATGAATTAAAAATAATTAAATTATTTAGGTATATTCCATCAAGGTGCTTGTGGGGATGGCAACGAAGATTCTTTTCTCTTTTTCTTTCGCTGGTTGTCAGGACGATATTTTGAAATAAAAATAACTTTTTAATTCTAAACAAATTTATGTAGCTGAAAGGTGTAATACATCTAGTTACTAAAATATTTATTTTTCTGTGTACTGAATATCAAGTTCCATTTATTTTGTTTCTTTGCGAAATTAACTTTTACTATTATATATCGATGACGTGTATTTTTTAATCCGCCCCAAACTTATTTGAGCGTCCCTTTTAGGAAGATTGCATCAAGTGTGTTTTTCAAACGCTCAATAGATGTCGCTACCGTCCAAAAATTTTAAATTTTAAATTTTGAGCGTTTTAGAGTTTTTTCAAACACGTAACCTAGCTCAATCGTTTCAGGGGCCCAAAAACCCCCCAGGTACGAAATTTAAAAAGAATCCTTAGAGCAAGTTTTCGAGATCGCTTGGACATACACACCCAGCCACACACACACAAACATTCCTCGTTTAATATAAGAGCGGATAAGTTCTAAATTGCATATTCATTTCTTTGACACTCTCTTTAAATTTATTACTAGACAAAATATACGAAAAGTCACATGAAAATTTAATAGTTTTTTCCTCCAGCTCCTAAACAGAAAGCCAAGATGAAATTTTTTTGGGATGTAGTTGTATACCATCTTAGCAACAAGTAAAAATATAAAACATGTGCTTCTGATCAAGAATGCCAAAAAAAATTCAGGATATTTTTAGCAAATGTAATGTTCATGCCCAAACTATAGAATATACGCAAATTTTAATTACATTTTTGGAATCAGTTTAAAAAGTTAATCCTAGAAACAAATTTTCACTTCAGTAACTTTTACAGGTAAGGAGTTATTTAAGAAATTCACAAAAACAAATGGCGGATTCTGCTGAAAAATTTAAAATGTGCATAATTAATTTCTCGGTAATTAATGATCGTAGAATCTGTAAAATTGAGATTTCTGATTATCTTAGCCCATAAATCATCTACATAAAATTTGAGGAAAATCTAAGTTGGTGTGGTGAACTGCACTGTTTGATCTGACGTGAAATGACCCATTCATCAAACATTATTCAGCAAAGAATTGTGCAACTTTTAAATGTGTTTCATTAACTCTTTTTTAAGTCTTGTCATTTGAAAACTGCTTTCACATCTTCCGTCTTCCCTATCTCTCTCTCAATATTTATTTATCTATATAAATAAAGCAATGTGTAAACTGTCCGTTAGTTAGTTTGTTTGTGTCTTGCGTAGCTCGCAGACGGGGGATCGTAGACCTACCAAATTTTGTACGGAAATTCTCCAGGACGGGTCCCGACACATCTCCAAGCGAATTCGAATTATTTTAGGAGATATCGATAAAAAACGTGTCGCAAAAGTATCATCTTTGTTCTTGCCATTTCGCAATTGTAACCCCGCAGTGGAAAGAGCGAAGTTTGAGCATATCTGGGTTGCCATTTTGGCAAATTTATTAAATTATTCAGACTCTTGAAGTAAAAATAAAAGAGTAACGATTTTTTTGTTTGTTTGGATTATTTGTAAGGTTATTTCTTAATTAAAATATCGTGTACATGTGAAATCAGAGCAGGAATGAAATAATTTATACTCAAAATAGAATTTGGAAATTTTCCGAAAATAAATGTGCAACTAATTTGGCGAAAAATAAAAGGGTTGATGTACGATTTTGAGAAGATGTGATTCTAACGCCAAGCGCTATTTATCGTCTACTTTTGCTACTTGAATTATGAATACACCTGAATGACTTTTTAAACTTTATTTCAGTTCGAATTGTACATTTTTCTACGCAGCTTTTTCCCATCTATTTCTAATGTATTATATCCAGAAAGAAAATTGTTAGAAATATCAATTTTAATTGTGTTTAATCACACTCATCAATAATGATATACTTTCCAACTTAATGGAATAAGGAAAGAAAATAGGGAAGACCCATGGATTATAATACGCTTTTAATACATAGCACATTAGTGCTTATTTAAAATCTGAAAGTGTTTCGGATTTTCTTATTTTTTTCCCTTTCCAATTTTTATAAAGGCCAATGTATCCAAAAGCTCTTCAGAATTAATATAGGACGAAAATAATTTGTTCCTTTTTGTCTGTTTTTATCATTAAACCCCATCTTATTTTTGTAACCAGGGGCGGCCCGACACGGTAAGCATCGCATCGGGGCGCCGGCTTCGAAGGGGCGTCATTTCGAACTCATAAACTAAGTAGAGCATAAAAGGATCCGTCTTTTTTATGTTAGCAGGGCGCCACTTACTCTAGGGCCGCTCCTGTTTGTAACCATCTTAATTTTAAATTCCATTCAGAATCTAAGAGATTTCAGTGCCAAGGAAGCCAGTGAGAAACAGGATTCTCTCCGAACAAGATTTATTAAGATGGCGAACCAACTGGTCGCCGGAGGCGGCTAGTAATTAATAATAACAATGTGGTGTCACAATGTAGCTGATTTTGTACGTGCTTTTACTCATTTTCTCGCTGCACCCCAATCCTTGTGCCACTGCGTCGTGTGAAGTGTCACAGTATGACAACTTGAGTACCGTTTGAAAATGACAATTATTTTTAAGAATGAAAAAAGGATAAATTCTGAAAAAATAATTATACTAAAAGATAGAAGTTTTCAAAATATTGTTCTGTGTTTATTATTATTTTTTTAAAAGTTTTAATTAAAAGGAAGAAAATTATTATAAAGCAAGTGAAAACTGTCCCTACTCTTCTCTATATTTTATACAAACGCTGAGATTGGAAACACAGTTCAAAAAACAAACTTAAAACCCAGAGCATTTGGTAAAGAAAGATTTCCCTTTCCAGCCCGTTCCTATTCGCAATGCTCGAGTACACTCGATTCCTTTGCAGTCAGCGAAAATTGGGTCTATGCCGCAGCTTATTCTTTTCTTCTTAACTCGATGGATGAATCTCTTTTACTCCGTGACAAAACGGAAATCCCGGATACCTATCGAGAAGGGAAATACATTTATTATTTTATTCCAATCTGGAACAAACATTTAAGTGTAGAACCACGGGAACGTGATGGCTTAGTCAAACTTAAAATGTGCCTTGTAAAAGTGTTTCTTTCAAGTTCATAACCGAAAAAACTATAGAAATATTAAACTGGTATTCGCTTTTTAAATGACCTACAGCTCATTTTCAGAACTATTTTATTGTTTTTACTTTCAGTGTGGCATCTTCCCCTTCTCTTAATACGTAAAGGAGAAAGAATGTTGCTGCTCCATGGTTGGAATCGAACCACAGACATTCCGGTTAATGAGAGACATTGAATACGTCATTTAGGTTTAACCATTTAACGCGCAGTGTTCCCGCTCTGGGAACACCCAACTCTGACGTTTTGACTGTTGCCAGTCACGAAGAATAGATTGGATTTCTATAAAAATAGTTGCGGGTGACATAGCTCCACGAGAATCCTTTAGTTAATAGTACGTCATTTCCCGTAAAAAAATGGTCGCGATTATTTTCAACAGCACTGACATCTGCTGAAAAATGGAAGAATGCGAGAACAGCTACATAGATTGCCCAATGCTGAAAAAAGGGCAGCCGTTGCCATCGCTCGACTTAACTACCAGCAAGATGGCGGACGATCGAAATGTTCATCGCGTGCCCCAGATCGATGACGACAGCTGGCAGTGCGGCACAGCCAGCTGTCGTCATAAAAGGCGTGAATTCTCTAGATCTGGGGCACGCGATGAACATCGTCCGCCATCTTGCTGGTAGTTAAGTCGAGCTATGGCAACGGCTGCCCTTTTTTCAGCATTGGGAAAGGGTTGCGCCTCAAAGGGTTAAATGTATGAGTAGGGTGTGTAAGTGGCATCAAAAGTGCACGATGAGAGAGAATTTGAATTAATATATCTACGAATGGGGTGCGCTTGTGGCATCAAAAGCGTACGAGAGACAATGAAAGCTTGCTTCCTCAAGGTATTAATTTATCTGTGATCAGTGAGCGCTTGTGGCATCAAAAGCTGAATGATGCAAGACAATGAATGCTTTATCTAGGTATTAATATATCTATGAATCGGATGAGCTTGTGGCATCAAAAGTGCACGATGATCGACATTCAGTGCTTCATCTAGATGTTGATATATCTATGAATAAGTTACGTTGGTGGTATGAAACGAGGAAAAACACTGAATTCTTTTACTAGAGTCCCTGCGGTCATTAATGCGACCACTAGCTGGTATGTAATGTGTTTACTTTCCGAACATGATAACTCCTAAAGGGGGCATTGTCTGAGCTCAAATTTGGCATACATATTATAGACTACCTTCGTACGAGTGGTATTGATTTTCGTTTGCATCGGAAATTTAAGTTTTTTAGAGGGAAACAAAAATGAATTCTTATACATTACGGTCTATGGACGCAAATTCTTGAAAGTGCGCTATCTTCTTAACGGCACTTTGGATTGAGCGCAAATTGTGCATGTATATTATAGGTCACCTTCATACAACCTGTATAGATTTTCGTATGTGTAGAATTGATAATTTTTGTGCAGAGCTACAAAAGTTTTCTTATACATTATCATCAAGTGTTCAGAAAGTTGAGTGGAGTAACTCCAGATTTTTTTAAATCTTTTATTTCCTTTCTTCAGTTAAAAATTCAATGAATGAATTGCTGTTTTACGGTAATGGCAATTCTGTCGCGAATATTTACCAACAAATTTTTCTTACTATGGAAACGCTGGTGTAGTGGGTAGAAAATGACTACTGCTCAAATTACTTTGGTCAGGGACTGTAGATATTAATATATCTATGAATGGGTTTAATTATGACATCAAAATGTGCGGGATGCGACAACCACTATTTCAAACGTTCTTTTATTACACTTTCGACGAATTGAAAGAAAAAAATCTCATGTGAACACCACACGAATTCCTTGTATATCTATTAAACTGTAACATGTACACTTTTGTGCACTTCATTTCATTTAAACTCATTTCATTTGAAATTGAGATACGGTACTTCAATAATATTAAAGTTTGGCGATTTCTAGCCAAATATAAGAGATATCACAAAGCTGGGTTCAGATTTGAAGAACTTATTTTTGGAGCAAATCATTCGATGTTTCATCATAAGTCGCCAAGTTTAGCGACAGTTGGGCAGACTAGTCTACGGCCTACTTCTTGAGGTTTTCTGCGATTAAAAGTCATTAGCAAGTACGCTGTGCATAAATATAGGATGTCCCGGTACAAACTTGGAAGGTAACATCATTAGGAACCATAATCACATAGGTAAGCATGAGTGGAAACCGATAGGTGGTGCTGTAAGCGACCTCTGAAAGTCGTTACGTGTGGCTTCCTCATTGCCATATATGCCCACCATGGGCGAGTGGATAAGACACTGAACATGGTAGATCACCGGTGTGTGAAGGTCTCGGGCTCGGGCCTGTCGATCTAACGGAGTTTTGGGTGGTTTTCTTCAGATGTAACATGAATACGCATTAGAACCCCTTAAAAAGATTTTCTGCCCAAGACACCCCTCCTAGACCGATGTCCCTCGTATAGGCTTGCCATTAGCAAAACAAAATAAACATATCTGCCAACTTTTATTGAAAAACAATAATGAGAAGATTATAGACTACAACTTTCAAACAGTTTTATTTTACAATAAGATTTATTGAAACATCAAATCACTAAAAGAAGAATTAGTGGTAGATAGTCTTCCGAAAAAAACCGTAAAACTTGCCAAATATGACAATAAGAAAACCACAGGTGCCAACCTTGAAAGCTCGCGCACAGCGCCACACATTGATTTCCGCCCATGCTTTCCTGTGCAATTATGGTTCCTAACGATGTTGTCTATACCTCCCCTCCAAGTTTGTAAGTTCCGGGATACCGTGTATAATTGGAGACAATAGAGGAGAAATTGACTTGGTTTCAAAATTATCACATTGTCAGAGAAATTCCTTTATACCTTGATAAATTCTTTACTGAAATTTCCGAACGTGTCAGAAATTGTACAATGTAATGTCACCTAAAATTATGAAATACACTTGTAAACTACTACAAATATCAGATTATTTTATTTCGAATTTCGTGCAGTAATTTTAATTAAAGTACGCAGCATCATTGTGATCGCAGAGTTACTTTTTAAAATACTTTCCTATGGGTAGAAATTAAGCAACGTGATTGACATAGTTATGAAAAAAACAATTCATTATTACTACCCTCTATATAAATAAATTTTTTTAAAAAAGGAGAGAACTTTCGAAAAAATTAGCATGTCTCTAAAAGGTTCATCAACATGAAACTGTTCAGATTGTTCAACTTTGGTGTACTGCAGAATACTGTAATAGTTTCGTTTTATTAAGGCAAAGCTACACGTGGGATATCTGAATAAGAGGTGATGCCTTGGTCGGAGGACTTTTTAAGGGGTTCTAAGGCATCCAATAGAAGTGAAATAAAATTCCAAGATGTTTACCAAGCAAAAGTGAATTACTTCTTTTAAGTATTAATAAAAGCAGATTTAATAATAACAGTAATAATGTATGCTCAATAATAATATTAAGTAATAATAATAGCGGTTTAAATTACACCAATAACATTATTTGGCATCATGCGCAATGTCTAAACTGGCGGCCGTACCGTGTTCCCTATGATAGATTCGTCTTCTTTTATATAAATTTTAATAAAACATCCAACTCTTTCAGCAGTTAGACTTTTCCCTTAAAAGAAAAAAAAAGCTTGCAAATTACTTTAACTATTAATATTTTTATTAATATTTTAATATTTGAATTAAAATATTAATTTTAATTAAAATTATTTTATGTAGTAATTATAGATAAGCAGAACCTTTGAGAGCTTTGAGTTTTTTTTCAAAATGCTTTTCTATAAAAAACAAATAAACGAACGTGTCTTTTATGAAGGCATATACGCATGAATATAAAACAAGACTTCTTTCCTATTACGAAGAACAAGCCAAGCGGGAAGGAAAAATGATGGCATACCATGCATCAATTCCCTAAATGCCTTTGTATAATAGCAGTATAACTTTATGCTTATTTCAGTAATATCGTGATATTGATGTCGATATCATTTGTAGTGTCCTGCTCGTGATCAATATTAATAATTGCGGACAGCCCAGTCCTGGGTTTGTCGCCCATAATACCTACATACACACTGCGTGTTTTATAACAGCTGTAAGAAACGAGAATACCGAATCTCATATTTCTGTGCCTGGTGACAACTAAATTGGAGCCATATCTCAGAACCAGTTGACAAATCTTTCGAGTTTCTTTTTGTATTTATGTTTTCGTTTCCGTTCCGATTCCTTTCATATAAACCTTTAATAAACATTGTTTTTCTTCTTCATTGATTTTCGTGGGAGGAGAGGTAAAATGACATATGCTTACATTTGTTTAGGAAAATACTAATACTATAATGCTGCACTCATGTATGTTTTTCATAAATTAAACCGGGTGTCTATAAGTTCATACCTGGCTTTTTTCTACTCAGTAGTTATTAATGGCTATGTCATTTTATCTCTCACCCCCTTTATTGAAAATTGTCCGAAAAATGTGTCCCAAAAATGCCTCATAATTTTACATATATTTAAATACTATTAGTTCATAACAGCTTTAATCTATTGTTACGATATATCGTAAGCTGCAGAATACGCATCACATATATTTTTTACATATATTTAAATACTATTAGTTCACAAATAAGTTACAATCATAAAAATTTCAACGTAGGGTTAACAGGCGAAATACACGAAAGATGAGAGATAAAATGACTTAGTCGATTAATATCGTTTTAATATGGCAATAATGAAACTAAAAAATTAGGGGGGTTCAGGGGGGGGGGTCTCCCCCTGACGAGACTCGAACAGCCGAGTTATTGTTTTAGATATGTATTAAAAATTCGATATTAATTATGAATTAGGGATCGACCGATACCGATACTTTACCTATAAATTCATTTTTAGAAATAGCCGATACCGATACTTTTAAGTTATGGTATCGGCCGATACCGATACTTAACCGATACCGATACTTTACATAATTTAATGTCATTTAAACCTACATCTGTATTCTGGATAGTTTTTGTAACGAGAGTGGAGTTCGCGTTAAAATGAATAACAGCATGATGAAATTTGAGCCCAGTAGAAAGCATTAAAAAGAAAAAGCAGTGGATACATTGAAGTGTGAATTTACAGTAGTTCCAGTCTTTCTTATCTGTTCAATCATGCCGACGAATGGCCGAATTTATAAAAAGCTGAGCACTGGGAAGCGTGCGGGTTAGGAATTCCTTCTCCTCGCGTGGCTGTCAATCTAATGGTCTAGGGTTTGGGGAGATTTTCTCCAGATGTTATGTGAATATGCGTTAGACTCCCTTAAAAAGTCCTCTGCCCAAGCCCCCCATAGGTAGATGCCCCTCATTTAGGCTTGACAGAACAGAAACACGGGGGAGGGGGAGTTAAAGGGATATATTAATAAGAGAATCCATTTCCGGTGCCGACTGGTGCAAATATGTAAATCAATTTTTCTATACCTCTATTTTGTCGCTTATTTGTTGCTATGAGCCAGATAAAAGGATTTCATATTAGACCCAAAACAGCTTCCTGTTTGCAGTTTGCTCTTACTATATGTGTCTTTGTTTTTGGTTCATACCTCGATTTTGTGCTTACAAAAGTAAACACATGAAATTTATTAAACTTCAAAGCTTGCAAGTTTTATTTACATTTTCTTTAATTATAATTCTTTCACATATGAAAATATTTTTTAGATTACTTAAACTGCATTAAATTGTGATAATGTATAAACTGTCTGTACAGTACTATGTAAGTACATATGTATTTACATATTGTTCATTAAATACGTATGTAAATTCTTCCCTTAAAATGCATAATAAGTTCACATTAATTAATGTTTTATTTATCTGCTCCAATTATTTAACCACTAAGTGAATTATTAAATGTTTTAGCAAGATTTCTTTTTAATATGAACTCATATGATCATTTTTAAGTTCTTTTTGAAAATCCGTATATTTTGATTCTCCGGACAGGATTAAGTCACAATTAATCCGGATGATCCATGAATTTGATCTTTTCCGTAGGAAGAACAGATACACGCCGATTATTCCTGTGTTTTCCTTATATATAAATACTATTCACAAGAAATATGTTTTTTACCCCAAAATTTGAAATAAACTAAATAATAATTAGTATTACTAATTATACTAATACAGCTTCAACTTTTTAAATTAACAATATAAATAATTATTAGATATAGATAATTATTACATTTCTCAAAACAGAATGATACACA
Source organism: Cheiracanthium punctorium (assembly GCA_038373885.1). Classification (NCBI taxonomy): domain Eukaryota; kingdom Metazoa; phylum Arthropoda; class Arachnida; order Araneae; family Cheiracanthiidae; genus Cheiracanthium; species Cheiracanthium punctorium. The sequence continues at coordinate 138,030 of JAWZYV010012744.1, read as the reverse complement.
AATCCTAAGTTCTCTCATTAATCTGATAGATAATAAAATCATTAAATGTTTGATAATTCGTACTTTTGATAGTGTTTAATTATGACCAACAGGGGCACCGGGCATTGATAGATTTGGGGGCCCCAAAATCTATGAAATTTGTTATATTTTTCATAAAATTTTGATATAAAAAAGATTTCAGAAAAAACATTTAAAATTGGGTGCCCTTTCCAGTCGGGGGCCCTAGGCAAAGTTCCGATTTGCCCATATAATAATAAGGCCCTGCGCTTCACGACCAAAACCACATCATACTTTAAAACTTCAACCTTTCAAAACCATCAAAAAGAGGTTTCCAAATGGAAGAAAATGTGCCTCACTATTTTCAGCAGACTTTTAAAATGTGAATATTCTTATCAAAATTTAAAATCACAGAATGCAAAACAATGTAAAATAACGGAATTTTGAAGTGCATTTACATATTTTATTCTCTAAATTCGTGGATTGTCTTTACTCTTGAAAATTTCATTTACATAATGAAATGTAAGGAATAGTAAGTTTAACAAATTTATAATAAATACCAATTTAGTTTTAATTGAAAGTCATAATTTAATACTTTTAAACATCGAATTAAGTAAAATGTTTGTAATATTTTCTGAAATAACTGCAAAAATCTCTTGTCTTTGTACAACGAAATTTTCTCTATAGCGAATTTTTTAACTGGAACCGAGCGAGTTCGTTACAGGGAGATTCAATTGTGTGTGCATATATATATATATATATATATATGAATGAACTCTATTTCGAGTCCACGCAGTGAGAAAATAAACGGTTATAAAACTGAAGTAAAATTCTAGCCTACCTCTCGAAATTTGTTTTTTGCTATCCTTGTAGATAGCGTATTTAGTGTTGGGCACCAATTAAAAATAATTTAGAAGAATAGATTATTGTCCTGTTAAACTGCCATCTAACGATAACGATTCTTTGTCCATAATTTCGACCACACTTGGTGATACGAGATTCATAGCGATGGTTAGAATTAAAAAAAAAAAAAAAAAACAGTTCGAAAACACACGCGCAAACAAATGTGCCAATGAAACGACGCCTCTCATCTCATTACCAAAATAAAGATTCCAGAATGGTTGCGCGTGCGTACTTTTCTTCTGAAAAGCGAAGTATCAGTGAAAATGGATGAAAGCAACAGAAACCGATACTTTCCCGATACTTCGGAATCGGAAGAATCGGAAGAACCGATACCGATACCTAAAAAAATAGGAGGTATCGGCGCCGATACTATCGGTCGATCCCTATTATGAATACATATCTAAAAACAGGCACACATCTTAAAACATTTCTGTGACATTTTGCCTGTCACAATATTTTTTTTTTTTTTTTTTTTTTTTCCCCAAAGGGCAGGCACATGTTCATCAAAACTTTACCACTAGTAAGGTCCGAATTACTTTCCATTTAATTATGGCTGCACCCAATGAGCAGCCAACGCTAACCCCTATGAAGGGACGGACAAGTTAACACCCATGTCCAAGCAGGGATTCAAACCCGGACCCGAGGTGCGATAGAATGGTTCTGTAGCACCTAAACCACGTGGGTGGCTTGCAGAATGTCTTAAATGATGCGAGTATTCATGTAATTTCGATTTATGTTCCAGTATCATGTTACTGTTCCGGTTCATTTAACCCTTTGAGGCGCAACCCTTTCCCAATGCTGAAAAAAGGGCAGCCGTTGCCATCGCTCGACTTAACTACTAGCAATATGGCGGACGAGCGAAACGTTCATCGCGTGCCACAGATCTAGAGACCCTTTTTTGACGACAGCTGACTGTGCCGATGAACGCCAGCTGTCGATGAACGCCCTTTTTTCAGCATTGGGCAATCTATCTGGCTGTTCTCGCATTCTTCCATTTTTGAGCAGATGTCGGTGCTGTTAAAAATAATCGTGACCATTTTTTGACGGGAAATGACGTGCTGAAAAGTAAAGGATTCTCGTGGAGCTATGTCACCCTTAACTATTTTTGTAGAAATCAAATCTATTCTTCGTGACTGGCAACAGTTAAAACGCCAGAGTTTGGTGTTCCCAGGGCGGGAACACTCCGCGTTAAAGGGTTAATGTATAAATCTTTATATCAAACTCGTCTTTCTTTTGATGAGTGGATTTTCGTGTAAGGAGATATAAAATAAGTTATATACTTACATTTCTTTAAGAAAATATTTTACTGTAGCATTCATATTAGTTTTCTTCTAATTAAACTGGATTTCCATAAATTTATACCGAGCTTTTCCCCCGTAGTCTTTCTGTATAGGCACGTACATCATGTTGAAAAAAATGTGAGTATTCATGTAATATTACTATACTAGACGTCTCCGGCGACCAGTTGGTTCGCCATCTTAATAAATCTTATGTTTCTCACCGGCTTCCTTGACACTGAAATATCTCAGATTCTGAATGGAATTTAAAATTCAGATGGTTACAAACAAGGTTGTCCCTATGGTACGTGACGCCCCCTGCTAAAGTAAAAAGGCGCCACCTTTTATGCTCTACTTAGTTTTTGAGTTCCAGCTGACGCCCCTTCAAAGCCGGCGCCCCGATACGATGATTACCTTGCTTACCATGTCAAGCCGCTCCTGGTTACAGAAATAAAATGGTGTAGTGATAAAAACATACAAAAAGGTACAATTTATTTTCGTCGTATATTAATTCTGAAAAGCTTCTAGATATATCAGCCGTTAATAAAAACTAGCTGCGTGCCCGTTCTCCGCACGGTACGGAATGAAACTTTTTCTTACATGTATAGTTCGAATTGATTCCAGAGATTTGGAATCTAAAAATAAGCAAAATGATTTGACTCTTCTCGTAAAGTTACTCATTACTTATTCGTTAAGTTAGTATAAGTACTGACCTGTGACCCTTGTTAATATTATGACGCAAAAAACTATGTCGGTGTCATTCACGATCAGAAAAGAAAAGCGTGACGATTTTCAGTGAAAATTCCTAATTTTCAAAATGTCTCACTTCTGCATCATACTCTTTTTTTAGATTTAAGTTATGCCATTAATACCTTAGATACTACATGATGTGGAGAACCGTTTTATTTTATAATTAAATAGTTGTGTACCCGCTCTTCGCAAGGCAAGAAGAGAGCATTTTCCTAAAAAATGTAATCATAACTCTTGTGAGAAAACAGAATCTCCAAGAAAAAAGAAAGTTCTTTTACAGTCATTTCTGTTGAAACTACCGCGGGATATATTAACGCGACGTAGACTTACTTACTATTTTGTTAGCTGTGATGTAAGACGGTTGTTGAAGAATGAATAGAAGGCTTAGTTTCAAGAAATATTTATTAATGTGGTATATTGTTCTTTGATCAATATTGCCTTAGCATATCTACTTACTATTAATTATGCAATCTTTTACTAATAAGAATACAATATATTGTCGTTTTGCAACCGTTAATGCTTCATTTAAAGAAACGGTTTAGATATTTGCCACGAATATAGGGTTTTACTCTTTGGTGATTCTTTGCAATTTATGCATTAGCATAAACGATAATCATTTCATTTTATGGTTGCCATTAAATCAGCTCGCCATAATTTTTTACGCATAATTCTTGTCAGATTGGTGTATTTAGCACCAGGGCCCTATTATCGCAGGGCAAATCGGGATTTTGCGGCTCTAAATGGCCCCCAATTTCAAATATTGTCCTTTTTCTACAAAAAAAATTATGAAAAATAAAACAAATTTCATACATGGGGGCCGCCAAAATTCATCAATGCCCGGCGCCCCATGTTGGTCATAATCAGGCCCTGTTTAACACCGCAATATATTTCCTGCTATTCGAAAACGTGACCCGTTTAAAATCTCAATTGCAAATAATGCTGGATAATTCACTTGTGAAAAAACAGCATTCAATTACTTTTCTGGCAACGTAAAGTAAAATATAGAATTATTTCACATGCGCGGCGTATGTTTTGCTTGTGAGTCCGTTATTCTGATTGAGTTTCGAAAGGGGTTTTAAACTCGTGACGTCAAAGTGGCGCACATTTCACATGTGAAAACTCGGTTATTTTTAAATAATTTTATTTATTTTTTTTCAACTGGCAATTTTAATCATTGTTACTGTCTCCAAGACAACCAAACCGCAAGATATCATACGGAAATTTGTAAGCTGCGCTGCGATTGATATGAAAATCCTTCTTTACTTAAAAATTCGTAAAAAATCTCCTAAGTTATAATTTCCTCTGGTTTCTCTTTTAAAAGAGGGCAAAATGTATGCTCCGTCATTTGACAAAATATAAAAAAGTTATGACGGACAGAATTCAAGATGCAGCAATTTTAAAAATATTTTACGAAAGTCAGCGTCAAATTTAATTTTATTGGAAAAATTCCCAAAAATCTGCAAATTATGTTACACAATCCGAACAAACAATTTTTAAAAGAAAATTTTCTCCTCTATCCGATGTAAATTTCGTTTTCTTGCGAGTGTAATGACCGGCGTTATTACGTATTAAGCGAGAAAAACCTCTAAAAATCGGACAAAACATAAAATAAAACAGTTTCTAATTCGAATTTCGAAAAAATCGCTCCGAGGCGTGTTAGGATCTGTCCTAGTGAAGCCGTATGCAAAATTCGGTAGGTCTGCGACCCACCGTCTCGGCGCAATGCGATCGAGAGACGCTCGCAAGAAGATCGGTGGTCACAAACTTGCCTACCTACATAGCTACATACAATGTTTACTCTCGGATTTTATTATATACTAGCTGCGTACCCGTTCTCCGCACGGTAGGGAACGAAACTTTTTCTTACATGTATAGTTCGAATTGATTCCAGTGGTTTGGGATCTAAAAATAAGCAAAATGATTTGACTCTTGGCGTAAAGTTACTCATTAGTTATTAGTAAAGTTAGTATAAGTACTGACCTGAGACCATTGCTAATATTATGACGCAAAAAACTATGTCGGTGTCATTCGCAATTAGAAAAGAAAAGCGTGACGGTTCACAGTGAAAATTCCTAATATTCAAAATGTCTCCTTTCTGCATCGTACTCTTTTTTAGGTTTAAGTTATGCTATTAATACTTTAGATACTACATGATGTGGAGAAAGGTTTTATTTTATAATTAAATAGTTGTGTTTCCGTTCTTCGCAAGGCAAGAAGAGAACATTTTCCTAAAATGTGATCATAACTACTTGTGACAAAACAGAATCTCCAAGAAAAAAGTTGTGTTACAGTCTTTTTTGTTGAAACTGCCGCGGGATATATTAACGCGACGTAGACTAACTTACTATTTTGTTAGCTGTGATGTAAGACGGTTGTTGAAGAATGAATAGAAGGCTTAGTTTCACGAAATATTTATTAATGCGCTATATTCTGCTTTGATCAATATTGCCTTATCATATCTACTTACTATTACTTATACTATCTTTTACTGATACCCATACAATATATTTTCGTTTTGCAACCGTTAATGCTAAATTTAAAGAAACGGTCTAGATATTTGCCACGAATGTAGTCTATTACACTTTGGTGATTCTTTGCAATTTATGCATTAGCATAAACGATAATCATTTCCCTTTATGGTTGCCATTAAATCAGCTCTCCATAAATTTTTACGCATAATTCTTGTCAGATTGGCGTATTTAGCACCAGGGCCCTATTATCGCACGGGCAAATCGGGACTTTGCTCAGGGGCCTCCGGCTCGAAATGGCCCCCAAATTCAAATGTTGTTCTTTTTCTATAAAAAAATTATGAAAAATTTTTATAGGCGGGGGCCCCCAAATTCAACAATGCCCGGGGCCCCCTGTTGGTCATAATCAGGCCCTGTTTAACACCGCAATATATTTCTTGCGATTCGAAAACGTGACCCGTTTAAAATCTCAATTGAAAATAATGCTGGATAATTCACTTGTGAAAAAACAGCATACAATTATTTTTGTGGCAACGTAAAATAAAATATGGAATTATTTCATGCGAGGCGTATGTTTTGCTTGTGAGTCCGTTATTCTGATTGAGTTTCGAAAGGGGTTTTAAACTCGCGACGTCAAAGTGGCGCACATTTCACAAGTGAAAACTCGCTTATTTTTAAATAATTTTATTTATTTTTTTCGAACTGGCAATTAATCATTTTTACTGTCTCCAAGACAACCAAACCGCAAGATATCATACCGAAATTTTAAGCTGCTGCGATTGAAATGAAAATCCTTCTTTACTTAAAAATTCGTAAAAAATCTCCTAATTTATATTTTCCTCTGATTTTTCTTTTAAAAGAGGGCGAAATGTATGCTCCGTCATTTGACAAAATATATAAGAGTTATGACGGATAGAATTTAAGATGCTGCAATTTAAAAAATATTTTACGAAAGTCAGCGTCAAATTTAATTTTATTGGAAAAATTCCCAAAAATCTGAAAATTATGTTACACAGTCCGAACAAACAATTTTTAAAAGAAAATTTTCTCCTCTATCCGATGATGTAAATTTCGTTTTCTTGCGAGTATAATTACCGGCATTATTACGTATTAAGCGAGAAAAATCGCTAAAAATCCGACAAAACATAAAATAAAACATTTTCTAATTCGAATTTTGAAAAAATCGCTCCGAGGCGTGTTAGGATCTGTTCTAGTGAAGCCGTATGCAAAATTCGGTGGGTCTGCGACCAACCGTCTCGGTGCAATGCGATCGAGAGACGCGCGCAAGAAGATCCGTGGTCACAAACTTGCCTACCTACATACATAGCTACATACAATGTTTACACTCGGATTTTATTATATAAGACTAGCTGCGTACCCGTTCTCCGCACGGTGGGAAACGCATATTTTCCTTACACATATATAATTCGAATTAAACCCAGTAATGAGGAATCTCAAAACGTGAAAAAAAAATACTTGAATCGGGACTAAAAGTTGACGTCATGAGTGCAAATTTTAGACGATATCAACATGACACAAAAACTACGTCAATGTGACTGGCGATCAAAAAAGAAAGAACTTTATTTTATGTAGACAAAACTTTTCTCTTTCGAAAAATGCCTGATTTCTACATCAAATAACTCGTTTTGTGAGGTTTAGTATATACCACATTGAGGTTTAGTATATATAGTATATACCACATAAATAACATTACATGATGTTGACAACAATTTTATCTTGCATTTTTCAAAGCGTGGACAATGCATTAGCGCAGTTATGTTACACACGACTTTATTAAATTTTACCTAAATTAAAAAACCTACATGAAACAATGGATGCCTCATTTACGTTTAAAAGCCTAAAATGTACTCTGCTCCGGTGAAAATCATGTCGCTTTTGTAAATGAAAACGTTCGTGATGTAACTTCTGAGAAAAAGCTTATTACCCTTATTGAACTCTTAATGCAGTATCACACTTGTTACATAAAAGTTACGTTTATCTCACTGTCAATTCGCCCTAAATAAATAATTAATTTCATTTTTCATTTTTTACAGATTACAGTTGACCCCTTATAACATGGGTCTACAACAGGAATTCTTAGAACACGACGAAAACATTACGATCGTTTTCGTGTAACACGTTAAAAGAGACTCGTACAGCACGATGAAATGAGACATATGTTCTGATATTATGACGCCTTAGCTCCTGTAATTAACATTCCTTTTGAATGGCAACACCAACCATCATTGTATTTTTACGGAGCACAAATAAGTTTTGCCGCGATTATACCGCGCAGTCCACTCCAGGTGGAGTATAGCGCAGGACCCGTACAACACGGATTCCTATAACACGAACGTATCTACCGTATATAGGGAATCTGCTGTAGTCGCATAGTGTCAAATTCAATAGTTAAGAAAATTCTGGGTTGCCGTATTTAGTAACATTTCATCTTACCTTGGTGGCCGAAATGTATTAAAACCAAATATTCGAACTGTTTCAAAAGTAAAATTTACTAAAAGCAAAATTTTTAATTTTGTATAACCCTCAGAAAAACTTCGGAGTTTGTCATCTACGACGGTTTTTCATGACGTGTCAACTGATGCTTGCGTACAGTGGCGTAGCCAAGGAGGAGATAGGGGGTCACAACCCCTAATGTGGAGTTTTTTGCCATACAAAGTGTATATTCTTAACTCCCGTAACATTCCCATGAAAAATTTTTGGCTACTCCTGCTTGCATATAATTGATCTTTTTTTTTTCATTTATCAGTCATCAATATACTTCAGGATCGGAATCTCCGCGGTAAACATTTGGTCTAAAAAATCTGACATCAGAAAAATCTGATTAGCACAGTGGGGTTACACAAATACGCGCCGGGCATACGCTCTTGCTTATGTCCGGAGGAGCAAATACATTAGAGGATATGTGCTGCTCCGGATAATCTGCCAGCAAAACAGCAAAAATGACGTAAAAAATGACATCCACTCGCGAAGGAAATAAAATTAAAAATATGTAGAATTGCCCACACAGACGCGCACAGATTTTAATAGTATAGAATAGCTGCGTACCCGTTCTCCGCACGGTAGGGAACAAAACTTTTTCTTACATGTATAATTCGAATTGATTCCAGTAATGTGGAATCTAAAACTAAACAAAATGATTTGACTCTTGGCGTAAAGTTACTCATTAGTTATTCGTAAAGTTAGTATAAATACTGATCTGAGAACATTGTTAATACTATGAAACTTAAAACTATGTCGGTGTCATTGGCGATCAGAAAAAGAAAAGCGTGACGGTTCCTAAAAATTTCTAACTTTCAAAATGTCTCATTTCTACGTCATACTCTTTTTTAGATTTAAGTTATACCATTAATACCTTAGATACTACATGATGTGAAGAACCGTTTTATTTTATAATTAAATAGTTGTGTGCACCCGCTCTTCGCAAGGTAAGAAGAGAACATTTTCCTAAAATGTGATCATAACTACTTGTGACAAAACAGAATCTCAGAAAAAAAAATAGTTCAGGTACAGAATTTTCTGTTGAAATTACCGCGGGATATATTAACGCGACGTAGAATTATTTAATGTTTAGTTAGCTGTGATGTAAGATAGCTGTTGAAAAACGAAAAGAAACGAATAGTTTCACAAAATATTTATTAACGCGGTATATTGTGCTTTGATCAATATTGCCCTAGCATATCTAATAACTATTACTTACAGTATCCTTTACTGATACCAATATATTTTCGTTTTTCCATCTTTAATGTTTAATTTAAAGAAACGGTTTAGATATTTCCACTAATGTAGTTTTTTATTCTTTGGTGATTCTTTGCAATTTATGCATTAGTATAAACGATAATCTGGCTGCCATTAAAACAGCTATCCATACATTTTTATGCATAATTCCTGTCAGATTGGCGTATTTAGCAAGTAAATGTTTCCTGCGATTCGAAAACGTGTACCGTTTAAAAATTATATCGACAATGTTGAAAAAACAGCATTCAATTCTTTTTCTGGCAACGTAATATAAAATAGGGAATAATTTCGTGCGTGGCGTATGTTTTGTTTGTGAGCCCGTTATTTTGATTGAGTTTCGAAAAAGGTTTTAATCTCGTTAGATCAAAATGACGTAGATTTCACATATGGAAACTCAGTTATTTTAAATTCATTTTATTTATGTTTTTCAAATGGCAATTTTATTCATTGTTACTATTTCCCAGACAACCATAGCGGAAGATATCATACCGAAATCTTGAAACAGCTTTTATTGAATTCAAAATCCTTCTTTACATAAAAATTCGTAAAAAATCTCCTAATTTATATTTTTCCTCCGTTCTTCTTTTAAAAGTGGGCGAAATATATGCTCCGTCTTTTGCCGAAATATAAAAAAGTTATGACAGATAGAATGAAAGATGCAACAGTTTTAAAATTATTTTTACGCAAACGCCGTCAAAAGAGAAATTCTTTTTAAATATTCCCCAAAATCGGCAAAATATGTTACATAGTCAAACAAACTGTTTTCGAAAGAAAATTTTCTCCTCTATCGGAAGATGCAAATATCGTTTAATTGCGAGTGCAATGACCGGCGTTATTACGTATTATGCAAGAAAAATCGCTAAAAATCGGACAAAACATAAAATAAAACATTTCCTAATTCGAATTTCGGAAAAATCGCTCCGAGGCGTCTTAGGATCTGTCCCAGTGAAGCCGTATGCAAAATTCGGTAAGTCTGCGACCAACCGTCTTGGCGCAATGCGATCGAGAGACGCGCGCAAGAACATCGGTGGTCACAAACCTACCTACATAGCTACATACAATGTTTACTCTCGGATTTTATTATATACTAGCTGCGTACCCGTTCACCGCACGGTAGGGAGCAAAACTTTTTCTTGCATGTATAATTCGAATTGATTCCAGTAATGTGGAATCTAAAAATAAACAACATGATTTGACTCTTGGCGTAAAGTTACTCATTAGTTATTCGTAAAGTTAGTATAAATACTGATCTGAGAACGTTGTTAATATTATGAAACAAAAAACTATGTCGGTGTCATTGGCGATCAGAAAAAGAAAAGCGTGACGGTTCCTAAAAATTTCTAACTTTCAAAATGTCTCATTTCTACATCATACTCTTTTTTAGATTTAAGTTATGCCATTAATACCTTAGATACTACATGATGTGAAGAACCGTTTTTTTTTAATAATTAAATAGTTGTGTGTACCCGCTCTTCGCAAGGCAAGAAGAGAACATTTTCCTAAAATGTTATCATAACTACTTGTGACAAACAGAATCTCCAAGAAAAAAAAGTTCAGGTACAGAATTTTCTGTTGAAATTACCGCGGGATATATTAACGCGACGTAGAACTATTTAATGTTTAGTTAGCTGTGATGTAAGATGGCTGTTGAAAAACGAAAAGAAACGAATAGTTTCACGAAATATTTATTAACGCGGTATATTGTGCTTTGATCAATATTGCCCTAGCATATCTAATAACTATTACTAAGAGTATCCTTTACTGATACCAATATATTTTCGTTTTTCCATCTTTAATGTTTAATTTAAAGAAACGGTTTAGATATTTGCCACTAATGTAGTTTTTTATTCTTTGGTGATTCTTTGCAATTTACGCATTAGTATAAACGATAATCATTTCACTTTCTGGCTGCCATTAAAACAGCTCTCCATACATTCATATGCATAACTCTTGTCAGATTGGCGTATTTAGCACGTAAAATATTTCCTGCGATTCGAAAACGTGTCCCGTTTAAAAATTATATCGAAAATAATGCTGGATAATTCATCGTTGAAAAAACAGCATTCAATTCTTTTTCTGGCAACGTATTATAAAATAGGGAATAATTTCGTGCGTGGCGTATGTTTAGTTTGTGAGCCCGTAATTTTGATTGAGTTTCGAAAGGGGTTTTAATCTCGTGAAATCTAAGTCATTTTGATCTAACATGTGGAAACTCAGTTATTTTAAAGTCATTTTATTTATGTTTTTCAAATGGCAATTTTATTCATTGTTACTGTTTCCCAGACAACCATAGCAGAAGATATCATACCGAAATCTTGAAACAGCTTTTATTAAATTCAAAATCCTTCTTTACATAAAAATTCGTAAAAAATCTCCTAATTTATATTTTCCCTCCGTTCTTCTTTTAAAAGTGGGCGAAATATATGCTCCGTCTTTCGCCGAAATATAAAAAAGTTATGACAGATAGAATGAAAGATGCAACAGTTTTAAAATTACTTTTACGCAAACGTCGTCAAAAGAGAAATTCTTTTTAAAAATTCCCAAAAATCGGCAAAATATGTTACATAGTCAAAACAAACTGTTTTCGAAAGAAAATTTTCTCCTCTATCCGATGATGCAAATATCGTTTTATTGCGAGTGCAATGACCGGCGTTATTACGTATTATGCAAGAAAAATCGCTAAAAATTGGACAAAACATAAAATAAAACATTTTCTAATTCGAATTTCGAAAAAATCGCTCCGAGGCGTGTTAGTATCTGTCCTAGTGAAGCCGTATGCAAAATTCGGTAGGTCTGCGACCAACCGTCTCGGCGCAATGTGATTGAGAGACGCGCGCAAGAAGATCGGAGGTCACAAACCTACCTACAAACCTAGCTACATACAATGTTTACCCTCGGATTTTATTATATATATAAGAAGACTAGCTGCGTACCCGTTCTCCGCACGGTAGGGAACGAAACTTTTTCTTACATGTATAGTTCGAATTAATTCCAGTGATTTGGGATAAAAAAATAAGCAAAATGATTTGACTCGTGGCGTAAAGTTACTCATTAGTTATTTGTAAAGTTAGTATAAGTACTGACCTGAGACCATTGTTAATATTATGACGCAAAAAACTATGTCGGTGTCATTCGCAATTAGAAAAGAAAAGCGTGACGATTCGCAGTGAAAATTCCTAATATTCAAAATGTCTCATTTCTGCATCATACTCTTTTTTAGATTTAAGTTATGCCATTAATACCTTAGATACTACATGATGTGGAGAACCGTTTTATTTTATAATTAAATAGTTGTGTACCCGCTCTTCGCAAGGCAAGAAGAGAACATTTTCCTAAAAAATGTAATCATAACTCTTGTGAGAAAACAGAATCTCCAAGAAAAAAGAAAGTTCTTTTACAGTCATTTCTGTTGAAACTACCGCGGGATATATTAACGCGACGTAGACTTACTTACTATTTTGTTAGCTGTGATGTAAGACGGTTGTTGAAGAATGAATAGAAGGCTTAGTTTCAAGAAATATTTATTAATGTGGTATACTGTTCTTTGATCAATATTGCCTTAGCATATGTACTTACTATTAATTATACTATCTTTTACTAATACCAATACAATATATTGTCGTTTTGCAACCGTTAATGCTTCATTTAAAGAAACGGTTTAGATATTTGCCACGAATATAGGGTTTTACTCTTTGGTGATTCTTTGCAATTTATGCATTAGCATAAACGATAATCATTTCACTTTATGGTTGCCATTAAATCAGCTCGCCATAATTTTTTACGCATAATTCTTGTCAGATTGGTGTATTTAGCACCAGGGCCCTATTATCGCAGGGCAAATCGGGATTCTGCCATGGGGCCTCCGGCTCGAAATGGCTCCCAATTTCAAATGTTGTCCTTTTTCTACAAAAAAAATTATGAAAAATAAAACAAATTTCATACATGGGGGCCGCCAAAATTCATCAATGCCCGGCGCCCCATGTTGGTCATAATCAGGCCCTGTTTAACACCGCAATATATTTCCTGCTATTCGAAAACGTGACCCGTTTAAAATCTCAATCGAAAATAATGCTGGATAATTCACCGGTGAAAAAACAGCATTCAATTTTTTATCTGGCAACGTAAAGTAAAATATAGAATTATTTCATGCGTGGCGTATGTTTTGCTTGTGAGTCCGTTATTCTGATTGAGTTTCGAAAGAGGTTTTAAAGGTATGACATCAAAATCACGCACTTTCCACATGTGAAAAGTCAGTTATTTTAAAGAATTTTATTTATTTTTTTTCAACTGGCAATTTTAATCATTGTTACTGTCTCCAAAACAACTAAAACGCAAGATATCATACCGAAAATTTTAAGCTGCTGTTATTGAAATGAAAATAATTCTTTACTTAAAAATTCGTAAAAAATCTCCTAATCTATATTTTCCACTGGTTTTTCTTTTAAAAGACGGCGAAATGTATGCTCCGTCATTTGACAAAATATAAAAAAGTTATGACGGATAGAATTCAAGATGCAGCAATTTTAAAAATATTTTACGAAAGTGAGCGTCCAATTTAATTTTATTTGAAAAATTCCCAAAAAATCTGAAAATTATGTTAGACAGTACGAACAAATAGTTTTTAAAAGAAAATTTTCTCCTCTATCCGATGATGTAAATTTCGTTTTCTTGCGAGTGTAATTACCGGCGTTATTACGTATTATGCGAGAAAAATCGCTAAAAATCGGACAAAACATAAAATAAAACATTTTCTAATTGGAATTTCGAAAAAATCACTCCGAGGCATGTTAGGATCTGTCCTAGTGAAGCCGTATGCAAAATTCGGTTGGTCTGCGACCCACCGTCTCGGCACAATGCGAGCGAGAGACGCGCGCAAGAAGAAAACAAACCTACCTACATAGTTACATACAATGTTTACTCTCGGATTTTATTATATACTAGCTGCGTGCCCGTTCTTCGCACGGTAGGAAACGAATATTTTACTAAAATCTAATCGTAACTATCTATGCAAAAGCAAAATGTCAAAAAGTTCAAGCAGTCCTTTTGTTGAAACTACCGTGGAATATATTACGCAACGTAGGATTATGGTTTAGTTAGTTATAAGGCGATCGTTGAAAAATAATGAATATAACACTTTTAATTTAACGAAATAGTTATTAACGTGGTATACTGTTTTTTAATCCATATCCAAACAAATCTACTATTACTACCAAAGATAAAAATGAGAATACTATCTATTACTTATATTAATATTACCTATCTTCGTTTCTCAGTCTTTTATGCTCAATTTAAAGAAACAGATTAGATATTTTAAACCAATGATGCCTTTCTACTTTTTGGTGATTCTGTGAAATTTATGCATTGCCATTAAAACAGATCTCCATATATTTTTAAGCATAATTCATGTCTGATTGGCGTATTTAGCACAGCAAAATATTTCATCTCGCAGTGGTATAAAACATCCAAGCTGTACCAATTTAAATATTATTTAAATCCACCATGGTTCAGACTCGTGAAAACATCAAACTGTGTAATCTCGAGGAACTATTTGGAATCGCTCAAATTGCGAATAGGGCGTTAAATTGTGTTGCAGAGTTTACGAATTTCAGACAACTTTTAATTTATGACGTCACAATCTGAGCAGGGTAGTCGAATTTAGTCATTTTGCGTAGTAGTTTTCAAACGGAGTAATATTGAAACATACGACGTTGAAAAACTCTCGCTTGCAACAGAACTTTATTAAAGTTAATTTGAGAGATATTGGGGTTATTTATAGCTAATCGGCATTTCAAATATTTTCCGTATCCATATGGCTAATAATGTAACTTTTCTGCAAGAGCTTGTTAAGTTGCTAAAATTTAACAAAAAAAGAGTATATCTAATATTGATAATATACCGCCAAAAGTCGTCCAAATTTGGCGACATTTTGCACGATTTTTGGGAATACATACAACGACCGTCGTCAAACCGATAGCGAATACTATGAATTATGTTAATTAGTATTTTGCATCCTGTGCCGACATTTGAATTTCGCACGATTTAAAAAACTGCAAGTTTCCTTTCGTTATTATGGTTTCTGAAAAATCACAGATCTCAAAAATCGCTAAGGGTAACACGCGCGTTAAACAAAATACTTTGAATTTTTATAATAGTACTTTTTGCGTCAAAACATTTTTAATGTAATTAGATTTCTAACTCATTTTCATGAGGTCAAAATGACATCATTCTCAGTTGCGTTATCTAACATGAATTAGTGAAAGAAGAAAAAAAAGAAAAAGCACGTTATTTTATTTTCTACAAAATCTGATAATCTGGATGGAAGTTTATTATTTCGCTCGTGGTGTAAATTTTTGTCAAAACTTGTTAACCAGGATTTTTAATTCATTTTTACACTCGTGACATCAAAATGACGTCAGTCTCACTTGAATTATTGAATGTAATAAATAAATAAATCTAACTTTGTTAACTATGCTCACGAATGTGCTGAAATCGGTTATTTGAGTAGCTTTCTACCCTCAAAATTGCGAAAAATCGTAAAAAGTTAGAGAACCCGGACGAACAAACAAACAAACATACTTTCACATTTATATAATAGATTGCATGAAAACTTCGATTATTTTTAAAGAAGCGCAGATATGTTAATGTTCTATTTTTTTCATATTTAATGCCTTTTCATTTTTCGAGTTTTAAGAGATGTAAATATTAATGATTTCACTTATTGTTATATTTAAAAACTTAAGTGGCAACAATGGATTCCGTTACTACGGAAACTGTAGCAATCTTTAAAATAGAACATGAAATGAATTATTCATGTTTACTTTGTTAGAACTGCCATATTGGCGTAATTAACGCCACAAATTGATGGTAAATAGCTAAAATGAATCACTAATTAAACTTAACAACAAATTCAAAAATGTACTTTCAATCCTTACAATACCCACAATTTTTAACGGGCTGAAAAACCATTCTGATTCACCTCCAAAAGCAAAGAAAAAAGAAAAGAATTCCGATTTTATTACACCTTGTTCGGTGGGATTAAAAAAAAAAAATATCCAAGCATACGCTCATAATATCGACTCATTCCAAACGTGGAATGTAATTAGCAGCACAAACGCGAGAACACACTCTATTAAACACAGCGTTACACTATATTTGAATATTTATCGCCAGCTTTGATAAGAAGTAAAGTAGGAATGAACATACATTTTAATTTGTAAAGCAAAAAATTTCTTAGACAGTATTAGTTATATGCCATTCTAACAGTTACCAGAAAAAGAAATTTCCGTAGCACTGCTTTAACGAATAAGAATCAATGATTTTTTACACATTCGATCGCCAAAGTGCCAACATACACCATTTTGCGAGATTATTTTCAAGGAATCATTCGAAGCATTGAAATAACGTCAACCAAAATGGGAAATAGTAATCTATCACTCATATGGTTTGATCGCCAAAGTACAACAGGCATCTACTTGAAAAGGAGCAGTATTTTAAATTATTAACTATGTGTTAATGTATTTTATTCATCGTTAACTATGATGTACAAAATGCGAGAATTTCAATTACCTTAAATTTGGCGGAATTCTCCCTCCCTTTAATCAATTTACTTAATTTGGTCAAAATTCTCAAGTTAGATCGTTTAAATTCGCCTTAATAACTGCATTATTTCTGCACTAATCACTGCTAAATTAAAAAAAAAATAAAGCTAAACTCTAATAAAACCTACACTTGTTTTTAAAAATAGCATTTCGGTACGCTCTCAGTAAATTTCGCCAAGCTTAAAACTGTGCAAATCGGTAGAACCTACTACTTTCTCAAAATCGCCAAATCAGCCATTTTTTCCCCCTCCAAACTAAAAAATATACATATTAGTCTAGGAAATCTCTCAATCCCTTATTCTTTTACACACAAAAAACATTGAATTCCTGCTCTGATTTCACATGCACGCAATACTTTAATTAAAAATAACTTTGTAAATAATCTAAACAGAAAAAAAATCATTATTTTTTAATTTTTACTGCAGGAGTCTAAATAATTTAATAAAATAGCCAAACATGGCAACCTCGATGCTTATTTCTCACTTTTTTGACTACAGGGGTTCCAATTGCGGAATTACGGAGATCAAAAATTAGCGTTTTTGACGGGTTTTTTATCAATATCTTCTAAAATAATTCGAATTTCGAAATTTAAATTAGCGGAAGACCTTCCTCGGAATTTTCCGAATTTGTGGACACCTCGATCGAAACTCAACTCCCAGCCGTTTCGGAGGAGATGATGTTACACACAGACAGACAGACGCGTACAGATTTTAATAGTATAGAAGATTATAAGATAAGATAAGATAAGATAAGATAAGTTTGAACAAGAGCAAGCTATATTTTACTAAGCATTTTAGTTTTAAAATAAATAGAAACCAAAATTATCTATTTTTTTCTATTTCACACAATACATTCTTTTAAAAATATCTTGCATAAACAAATAAATGAAAGTTATAAAAACAATACTAAATAATTTGAAACCTAAAAATTTTCTATACTATACTTTTCAGATCAATGGAAATGCTCTGCACAATGGCTTATTTCAATTTTTGCTTCCGCATTAGACTTCACTTTAAACACTTTAAGGTAATTTAAGGAATTTTTCCCTCGATTATAAAATAACGAGGACAGGGAATTATTTCCGTTCATAAAACGCTATCGCTTAGTAAGGTTTCATTGTATTCTGATGTATACAGGGTGTCTCAAAAAGGCGGTAACATGGTTTAATTCTTTATCTATTAGAGGCAAGTGGGCAATGTAAATTGAAGAAATGTTCAAAATAAGATAGGAAAAAAGACTATTATAAGAAAATTTCCTCTTGTTAATTTTCAAAAAGTTACACTTTTTAAGTTTGTATGCATCTCTAGTACAAAACTAATACTCAACTAATACAATGTGCCCCATACGCTAATGAGATGAAGTACAAAATTTGAAAATTAGATCCTAAAAGTGTCAGAGATATAAAGATACGCTGACGTAAACCCCTTTTCAATGGCTCTCGAAGGAAATAATCATGTCGGGTGATAACAAGTCAGAATTTAATTAAAAAAAATTACTTTCTTGTGCAGAAATTACACAAAAAGTAATATTTTGCACTCTATAGCATTAAACGTTCACATTCAAATTCATGTATGGCTCCTAATCATCCGTTTTTTTAACGATATCTCTGAGACTTTTTATAATGAAAGGCTGAAATTTTGTACATCACCACATTAGTGTGTGGGACACATTTTCCTAATTGGGAATCTTTTGTACAGGGGCTGTATGCAAACTTCAAAAGTATAACTTTTAAAAAATTAGAGAGGAAAATTTTCTTAACGTAATCTTTTTCCGTACCTTATTTTGAACATTATACCAATTTACCTTTCCCACATATCTCTAATGGATAAAGAAGCCCGTTACTGCCTTTCTGGGACAGCTGTATATATTATTTCTCACATATCTTGATTAATAACGCCATAGTGGGATGTATAAGAAACTTTAGAGAAAGTTTACAAACGCAGTTGTTAGTGAGTGAAGATATCTGCACAGTGATACAGTATTTGGAACGACGCGACAATGTTTTAGAGAGGCTTGAAACTAACCGTTCAGTGTTTTTTTTTTAATTTTTCAATTTGTACTGATGTCTTGCAGATGCATACATTTCAGACACCAGTTATAGGACTTAATTGTCGCACGGGCACTACGTGCAGATAGAGGACAAAAACTGAGAATAAACTAAATGTATAGAGCGCAAAAGTTATGAGGGCTATACATAACAGCACAGAATTTGAAAAGCGCCATGGGGACAAATATGTTATAGTCAGTCCAGTAAAGCAAAGAATGGATAGCTTTTATTCTAAAAAATATGTACAAAAAAGTGAAAGATTTGTATGTGTCGCTCTACCACCCGTAGTATTTTGTGTAGATCAAATTCATTTGTTCGTGAAATTGATGCAGAAAATGGAATAACATTTAAATAATTGTAGAAAAAGGCAACGACAATTCTAAAATTTGAACGCCCGAAATAAAAGAGGAAACTAGGCACTAGTTGGTTAGTACACTCACATCAGTACTAAAACAGATGAGCGTTGGTACAAAATGAAAATGTATAAGATTTCAAACTTTTGTTTTTGACCTTATTTATAGTTCTAAGTGTTTAGTATGTCCCCCGCCTTAAACAAAAACCTTAAATTTTACCGCTTGCAAAATTGATCATAAAAGATGATAGCAGAGTTACTTAATGCTGCGTACATTTCATCTTCATCATGCAATTAAACTGATATAGGTATGGATTTTTTTTAGCCAACACCTTCTCCTACGCGTGTATGTATACACTCCATTAGAGAAAAAAACCTTTTTATCTGTACACAACAAAGTTAAATCTATCTATGATTTCGGTTTGCCGTCTGTGCATCTCTCTGCCGTCGTCGAAAAGGTTATACACAGTCACATTAATGTGACCACCACCTACTTTCGACGTCAACGTGAAATAACCAATCACAGAAGGCAGGTGGCAGCACATTGCAGTGGAGTGAATATAAAGGATGTCCTTGGGCATCGGAAAGCATTTCAATCGTTGATGTAATGCAGAAACGTAGCGATTTATCCGACATCCAAAAGGGCGTGATTATTTGCTTTCGGGCCAAGGGTGGAAGCATTTCGGAAACGGCTAATTTTGTGAACTGTTCGCGTGCCGCCGTGGTAAAAGTATACCGTGCATGGCAAAATGGCACTATCCAAATCAGCGGCGTGGCACATGTGGCACATCACGGGCTATAGATGACAGAGGTGAACGAAGGCTACGGAGATGCGTTCGGGCGAATAGACGTGCAACTGTTGAGCAACTGACCGGCCAGATGAACCAAGGGGCTACCAAGAGTGTATCCTCAACAACGGTTCAGCGAACGTTGCTGCACATGGGCCTCCGCAGCAGACGCCTGGTTAATGCACCTATGCTGACTGCTGTTCATCGGCGACGAAGGCTGGAATTTGCACGCCAGTACCGCAACTGGACGTCCACAGAGTGGCGACAGGTGGCTTTTTCCGATGAATCACGTTTTATGCTCTATCGGACATTTGGACGTTGGTGTACACGGCGTGAAACGTCTGAAAGCATAACACCCTGCAACAATTGCCTGAAGCATCCAGGCTGGAGGAGGGAGCATTATGATTTGGGGAATGTTTTCCTGGCATTCACTGGGTGCACTCGTCATTGTGGACGGCACGTTGAACCAGCATAAGTACGCATCTGTCCTTGCGGACCATGTCCACCCCTACATGCGCATTATTTTCTCCCAGAATGATGGCATCTACCAGCAGGACAATGCGAGGTGTCATGCAGCTCGCAGTGTATGTGCCTGGTTCGAAGAGCACCAGGATGAGTTTACCGTACTCCCCTGGCCAGCAAACTCACCGGATTTAAACCCAATCGAAAATCTCTGGGACCACCTCGATCGGGTTGTTCGCGCCATGGATCCTCAACCGCGTAATCTAGCGCAGCTGGCCACGGCACTGGAGTCGGCATGGCTCAACATCCCAGTGAACACCTTCAGAAACCTAATTGACTCTCTTCCTGCACGTCTCGCAGCGGTCCGCTCTGCCAAAGGTGGTTATTCCGGCTTTTGACAGGTGGTCACATTAATGTGACTGGGCTGTGTGTATATGTTATTATGTATATACTGCACCATGTACTGCACTATGTACCCTACTGAAAATAGCGTATGCAGTATTTATAGTTATTACCCGAGCATACAAAAGAATGTCAATGCATTACTCTATTTGTACTCTATAGTCTTGGTTTAAAGCGTATTTTAGAGGCAATCAAACAAAACAAAATGTGCAGATGTTGCTAAGGATTACAAACTTAAGCCCTCCATCGAAAATAGTGAATGTAGTATTTATGGCTCTTAGTAGAATACTCAAGAATTCCAATACAATGCGGTCTAGCGTGGAAGTCAAATTTCTTACGGCAATTTCACATATGAGATATAGTTTTTAATAATATTGGGTTGGCAACAAAGTAATTGCGTTTTTCCGTATATCAGCCAAATTTGGCTTGGCCAAAACTACTAAAACTAATAATACAAAATTTGGCACGTACGTCAGTTCTAACGTAAGTGCTAGATTAGATATCATTTTCCGAAATTCAGAATCTTAGGGGTACAGGGAGCTATAAAGTTCTTTTTACATATCGTGTGTGATCTCGAAGGAAAAAAAAAGAGATATCTGGGAAATTCTTGCTGTAAAATACAGCACTCACGAATGTCTAAAAATCGATTTTAAGACATTTTGAATATCGTTCTCGAAGGAGGATAGGCGGGAAAAAAGGGGGGGGGGGCATCATTCATGGATGAAAAAAATATTAGCAGTAAAATTCTTGCTTTAAAATGTAATATATGTGACTCCTATGTTTAGGCACAGCTTGTTTGTAATTAAAATCTTGTTGAAAATTTATTTGTTTGCATTTTATCTAGCAAAACGCAATTACTTTGCTGCGAACCCAATAGATTCCTGACGTTTTTAATAAAAATTTCACAACTTTCTTTCAAACGGGGTGTTTTTCGAAAAATCAATTAGTTATTCAAAAAATCAATTATTTATTCAAAAAACTAGAATAGGAAATTTTGCTTACGCTAGTGACTATCAGCTCAACGCGATTTATCGTCACCAAATTTGGCATGTGTTAGGAAAGTCCTTTATAATCGATAAGTTCTGCATGATTTAGTTTTCTTCTTCCAAGCTATTTTTGTGTTTTTTTATAAGCAGTGAAAAATTAAAGCCACTTCAAATATAAAAATTGATTTTTTTAAACTTCTACCGTTTTTTTTTTAATTTTTTATTTATTTATTTTTAAATTTCCTAAAACCGTCACAATTGCCAGTGTAATTACATGCTGTAATCCACTTTTACTTACAGTGTCTCGACATATTGTTTTAACCATATTTTATAATGTTTCTTCACTTATCTTTTAGAATTACTCATTACATGGTTGAATGGAAAGAGTAAAAGGTTTTTAAGTAGCTCAATACAGGGGAAGCTTGTATGGATCTGCCTAATAGAGCATTATTCCGCCAAACAAAGCGTAGGAAAACAACGATTTGACTTTGAGAACACATTTTCCCCTGAAAAAAAAACTGTGAGACGTTCATTAATAAAGCGTGGAAACAATTTATTCATTATTTTCATTTTTTGTGCGAGCTTTTACGTTCTAAAATCTACACTGTTCGTAAGTATAAATTATATATTTTTTAAAGTCCTTGTTTTGTCAAATGGTGCGTATATGACAGAGGATGGTAAAGAAAACTGGCTCTTGAAGATTTGGAGCTCAACTATAGTTGCAAGAATAAACACAAATAAACAAATAAGTAAATAAATAAAAATAAGAAAACTCGAAGTATGGGGATTGATTCTGTGACAAATTATTTTACAGATCGATTAATGCAACCAAAATCAATTAATGTAATGAAAAAAATGTAATATGAATACATTTTTCATGTTAGATTTTTATTAAATGTATACCAGTTTTAGTTACATTTAATGCTATTGATAGTTCTAGTTAGTATAAATTAATCATTATTGACTGAACAATTTTTTCTGTGCTTCAAATCCAACGATAATGATCTCCAAGACTCAGGGATTAATTCAAAGACCTTAAATGTGTTTCCGAAATTTTATGTTTATTTACATACTAACTACAACATAACCATAAGTTACCATTTCGTGCCTATATTTCACACAGGATATTTTCTGCTCGGTAAAAGACATAAAGGAAAATAATATTTGACGGTTTAAACTGATATTGAGACACATGTTTTAAGAGAAGATGATATATTAAGTTGGGAAACTTTTTAGTGTTTTAAATTTTTCACAAACACTTAGCGCACATATATTAATTTAATAATATAAATGAAATAAAAATATTACAATAAATTAAATGATTAATTTTTAAACATATAACATTATTTATAACATGTATAAATACATGTGCAATTTTTAATTTAAATTTTGGAATTTTAAGAAGTTTTATTTTGAGAGAACGCATCAGTTAAAAAATGAGTTCATTCAACCTTTTCCCACGCACAATATTTCTAAATATCTACAGGGTGTTTCAGAAAGGTGGTAACACGCTTAATTCTTTATCTGTTCGAGATAAGGGGGTAATTCAAATTGAAAAAATGTTCAAATTAAGGTAAGGAAAAAAGACTGCGTTCAGAAAAAAAATCCACTCGTTAATTTTCAAAAAGTTATGCTTTTTAAATTTTATATGACCCCTGTACAAAAGAATTTTCAATTAGTAAAATGTACTCCATACACTAATGTGGTGATGTACAAGATTTTAGAATTAAATCATAAAAAAATTTCAGATAAATATATGCTAATTTAAACTACTTTTCAATGGCTCTCAAAGAGAAGGAATCATGCCGGATGATCGCGCAGAAATTATGAAATTAAATAATTTTGTACACTCTAGCATTACATGTTCACATTCAAATTCATGTAAAGCCCATGATTGTTTAAAGATTACTCTGAGACGCTGCATGATAAAAGGCGGAAATTTTGTCGATCACCACATTACTGTATGCGGCAGATTTTACTAGTTGGATTTTTTTTTTTTTTTGCGAGGGTTGTATAAAAATTCTAAAAGTGTAACTTATTTGAAATTAACGAAAGTAATTTTTTCTTAACGTTGGCTTTTTTCCTACCTTATTTTAAAACTTTTTTTTTTCACTTTAGATTGCCCACTTATAGGGAAAGAATTAAAGGGAAAAAAATTAAAGCGTGTTACCGCTTTTTTCGGATACCTAGTATACTGATTTACAAAATTGAATCGTATGCTTGTATATATGTTTGAAAGTGAAAATTTTAGGAGCTGCAATTCCGATTGGAAAAATTCTTTTTTGCTCAGATATCCCACTTATTGAGGAAGTTTAAAAGCTTTAAGACTTCAAGCTATGATTCATGTATCCTATTAATACGATACATAGGTGCAGTGTTACCGATAATTTTGGCAAGGCACATATCGAAATGAAGAGTAGATGAGATTCTTATATTTACAAACAAATGTTCTTTAAACAAAAAGATTGTGAGACCGGTTCTGGAGGCACGTGTCCCCCTGTGGCCCTTCGACATTACATCCATGAATCGCTGTAAAATAAAAAACTGTGTCTTGCCATTGAAAGCAGATTGTTCAACAGACTCCTTTGTCTCGGATCAATCACCTACTCCGCTCAGTCGCTGATACGACCCGAATCACTTAACGCGCAGTGATCCCGCTCTGGGAACACAAAATTCTGACGTTTTGACTAGTGCCAGTCACGAAGAATAGATTGGATTTCTATTGCTGTGCTCGCGCACAGCCAGCTGCGTCAAAATAGGGTCTCTAGATCTGTGGCCCGCGATGAACGTTTCGATCGTTCTCCATCTTGCTGGTAGTTAAGTCGAGCGATGGCAACGGCTGCCCTTTTTTCAGCATTGGGAAAGGGTTGCGCCTCAAAGGGTTAAAGAAACAACTACCGACAGAGCTTAATGTATTGATTTTTTTTTTTTTTTTGGTGTGTTTTTGTGGGATCCTGTAAATCCTAACTAATATTATAAATGCGAAAATGCGTTTGTTTGTTTGTTTGTTTATGACGCTTTCACGCCTAAACCGCTGAATAAATTATGATAAATTTTGGTTTTAGATATAGATGGGAGCCTGGAGAAGGTTATAGGATACTTAGAATTTTAGATTTTTAATTACTTCTTTAACTATTAATGAAAAACCGTTTTTACGTTGCCATGCTTGGCGAGTTTCGCCCGTATCAAATGATTCATGTTTTGAGCTAGCAAAAATGCTATTACTTTAATAAAGAAGCGCGTGCATCTGAAAAACATTAAATACCACGGAAATTATGCAAGTTTTATGCCGAATCTATCTATCGGTAATAATAAAAATGAATGTTCTCCAGACAAATCTACAGAAAGCAGAGCTTTGAAAATTTGAGCATATAAGTCTATGACTTCGGTAAAGTGCACCTGAGGCTCAGAAATTTTAATTACTTTTCTAACTATTTATTAAAAACCGTTTTATCGGTCGCACAAAATGATTTATGCTTTTGAAATAAAGCAGAAATTCTATTTGCAAAATAGAATGCATTTGGAAAACATAAAGAAGTATGGCAATTATGTTGATTTTACGCCAAACTAAAAAGCATAAATAAAGAAAAGTGTACTTACGTATTACCCCGGAGGTCCGCCAAGCCGAGCGAATTTTTGCCGAGATAAATGTCGGGCACATGAAATTATTAATGGTTTTGAATACGATTGGCAAAAGTTTGGCAACTCATTTGACGAAAAAACAGTTTGGCGGGATAATACGTAATGACCACCGGGATAATACGTAAGTACCAAGAAAAGCCCAGATGTGTTTCTTAAAGCTCGTAAATTTCCAAATCCTACCAATAATATAAATGTGTACGTTTATGTGCTTGGACTGAATCACACAAAAATGGTTGGAAAAATTTGTAATGAAGATAGCTTTTGCCCTGGATTAACATACAGGCAACCTTTCAAGCATATAGTATAAATAATTCTTTTACTAAGACACTCAAAATAATGCTAATGCATTGCGCTCTATGGAAATTTTGTAGCTACTAAACCGATTTTAAAACTGTATTCACTGATTGAAAGTGCTAGGCCTGTTTGGTCTTAGGCCTATGGGGTCCTAGGCCTATATGGGAATTCCTCTGTGTGGAATTTTCTAAGGTATCCTAGCCCGTATTTTCGCGAGGTTTTGGAAAAAAACACGGAAAACTGCGAGCGACTAGGTCGACAGGCGCGACCGGAGTTTGAACCTGGCACCTCCCGCCTTCCAATTTTGAGAGCAGAACCTCTTAGACACTGGGGGGACCCTGAGTGTTATAGGCTACCTTTTATGCATATATCACAAATAGTTCTTTTACAGGGATACTAATGTAAAAGAATTACATTACGCTCTATGTGTATCTCTGTAAGTACTGAACCGATTCCAAAACTTTTTTCACTGATAGTAAGCTACACTATTCTTGAGTATTATAGGCTAAAATTCATGTATGTAGCGCAAATAGTTCCTTTACAGGAACAATCAAAATAATTATAATACATTACGCTCTATGGGCAACTCTTTAACTACAGAACCGATTCTAAAACTTTTTCGCTAATAGAAAGCTGCACTATTCCTGATTAACATAGTTTAAAATTCATGCATATAGCATAAATATTTCTTTTACAAGAACACTCAAAACAGTTCGCAAATACTGTCATAACTTTCTCTATTCGCCAAATGCCTGAAAAAAAATCTAAATTTAGTAATTCTGCAAACTCTCTTGTTTTAAAGGAAGTATACTACCATGCAATGTACTTCATTTAAAATAAGTAAAAAGCAAATAATATTTAAATTCAGTTTCTTTAGTCGCAAACATATTTGCTATTCACATATGCTTCGTTTCTCTCGGGACCTAATTCTAAAGCCGACGCGGACAAAGTCGCGGGTAGCCGCTAGTAAACTATAAAGTAAATTGGAATCAAGAAGTCGGATACACAACTAGGTGTTACAACAGAGTTGTATGGTTGAGTAAAATTTGAACACTCTACGACCAATTGTTTTTGAGATGATATGCGAGTTACGTACACACATGCATACGTATCTACGCACAGACATCATCGAAAACGGGCCGAAATGGACTTGCGGTCTGTCAAAATAGATTCTTCATGCATATATACGAATTCTTCATGCATGCATAACTCCTAGAGACCCATGACTTCCAAGTTCGCCAAAGGGTGGAGAATTTTTAGGTTGGCGAAAGTAGGGGCGTTAAAATAGGAATCACCTCTTTCTTGAACCATAAAGCACATCTTTGGAATCCAAATCTATCTTAACCTACACCTATTGATGCTGTTTTAAAATCTTCACCAGGCATATTCGAACTATAGGCATATTCCAAATATATCTCATAGACATTTTAAATACTGTTTGGAATGAGCATCATAATCCATGAGTGTATCGTGTTTTCCTTCTTTGTTCCATAAAACACTTCTTCGGAATAGAAATCTATATTAAAATCGCCTACCAAAACTGTTTAACAATTTTCGCCAGGCATAGTCAAACTACACTTCACCTTTATAAATTCCATTTGGAAAGGGTATCATAATCTATGATGTGTAACGTATTTGTTTTCACTATTCTATAAAACACTTCTTCGGAATTAAAATCTATATTTAAATCGTGTACTAAAACTATTTTACAATATTCGCCAAGCGTTTTCTAACTATACTCAAAATATATTTATAATAAACTAGCTGAAGTACCCGTTCTTCGCACGGGAATGAATGGACTTTTTGATATTAATATTTGTTGTGATTACTATTTATTGTAATAAAGAGATATAGCAAAATGGATATCGCGTTATATTGTGTTCAATAATCATGCATACTGAATTTCAAGGCAATCGTTTTTACGGTGCAGAAGGCGATGCGGCGTAGCACAATCTAGTGGCGAGTTTTAGCAAAACGGATACGGCAAAAATATTCTTCGCATTCAGATATCGATGTATACGAATTTTCATGACGATCGGCTGAATAGTCTTGAAGTTCATGTGTTGACGCGACATCTAGTGTCAAGTTATAGGAAAATGGATCGTGCCAAACTCTTCCCCGTGTTCAAATATCTATGTATACCTATTTTCATAGCGATTATTCGCACAGTCAAGAAGTGATACACTGCAGGGCCATCTAGTGGTTAATTAAAGTAATGATTTGCTACAGCGCCGTCATGTGGCGAGTTATAGCAAAATGTATAACGCCAAAATATTCTCATTGTTCAAATAGCTATGTATAATGATTTTCATAGCCACCGTTTGAATGGTCAAAAATTTGGCCTGCTGCAGCGTCATCTAGTGGCGAGTTAAAATAATAATGCATTGCAGTGCCATCTAGTGGTGAGTAACATCAAAAGTAACGCAGTTAGAATATATTCTTCGTTCTCAAATGTGTAAGTATAAAAAATTTTATGCCGATCAGTCGAACGGTATAGAAGTTGATGCGTTGCAGCGCTATTTAGCGGTAAATTACAGCAAATGGATAGTGAAAAATATTCTCCGTGTTCTAATATTCGCGTGTACCAAATTTCATCGAAATTTGTTGGACGATATTCGCATAGCAAACGGCTAAACGGAATAGAATTCGACGTTCTGCTGCGCCACCTAGTGAAAAGTTAGAGGAAAACGGATAGCATAAAAACCTTCTCCATGAAAAAAGACTTAGGTGAACCAAATTTCATGGTGATCGGTGAAACGGTGGAGTTTTTCAACCTCCTACACACATACCAACATTCATTTTTATCTATAACCAGTCTTATTATACGTATATACCAGTCTCAAGTAAAATCCAGTTTCAAATCTAAGCCTCTCCAAAGTGCCAGCATACGCCATTTTGCAAGAGTTTTTTCAGGGAATATTCGAAGCATTGACTTAGCAGCAATCAAAATGGGAAATGGTTCGACCGCCAGGCATTTATTTGAAAAGTGGAATCCCTGCATTTTTTAAATTATCAACTATAACATGTTTTATTCATCGTTACCTCGATGCACTAAATGGGAAGATTTCAATTTTCTGAAATTTGGCGGATTTCCCCCAAGTTAAATCAATGTACTCAATTGGCGAGAATTCTGAAGCTACATCGCTTGAAATGTCCTAATAACTGCATTATTTCTGCACGGATAGTTAAAATTTAATGCTGTATTCTAAGAAAACCTATACACTTGTTTTCAAAAATGCTATTCCCTTAAGCTCTCAGTAAATTGAGCCAAAAAGCCTAAAACTGTGCAAACCGCTAGAACTCACACTCTAAAAATCGGCCTATCAGCCATTTTATTTTTCGCCAAACTAAAAAAAATTACATATTAGTCTCGGATATCTTCGATCCTCATTGTTTTGCGTATAAAACATTTCATTCCTGCTCTCATTTCTTATGCGCACACGATATTATAATTAAAAAAATAACCTAAAAAAATAAACTAAAAAAATCATTATTATTCTTTTATTTTTACTTTAAGAATTTAAAACATTTCATTCGGCAAAATCGCCACACATGGCAACCAAGATGCTTATTTCACACACTTTTTTCACTACAGGGGTTAATATTACGTAAAGCTTTCTGCGTGGAGAACATAAAAAATCTCTTAAATTCCGGGAACGGAAATTAAGGGAACCCTTCAGGAGGAAAACGTTTTTAAGTGGAGTTTCAAAGTTTTAAAGTGGACTATCATTTATTCTATATTATTTTACATATCTGTGTAAAATTTCAGGCTGACAGGTCCATTTTTGTGGAATTGTATACTACCCAAATCAACAAATTGACAAACATAATTTCATTTTTATTTATAAGATAACCTACGCTTGTTTTTTAAAATACCCTCTCATTAAATTGCGCCAAGCGCTAGAATCATAGAAAATCTGACACACTTTCAGATTTTTAAATACGCACTAAAGTGCTATATATAAAAAGAGTTATAATCCATGGGTCTTCCCTATTTTCGTTCCTTCTTTTATTAAGTTGGAAAGTGTATCATTATTCATGAGTGTGATTAAACAAAATTAAAATTGATATTTCTAACATCCTTTTTTCTGGATGTAATACATTAGATGCAGAAAAGCTGCTCTGAAAAATGCACAATTCCAACTGAATGAAAATTTCAAAAACTTATACGCAGGTGTATTCATAACCCAAATATCAGACGATTAAATTACGATAAATAGCGCCAAGCGTTAGAATCCTCCTCAAAATCGCGAGAATGCTGAAGATAGATCGCTTGAAATCCCTTAATAACTGCATTATTTTCGCAGGGATCATTAAAATTTAACGCTGTATTCTAATAAAACCTTTGTACTTGTTTTCAAAAATCCGTTTCCTTAAGCTCTCAGTAAATTCGCCAAGCCGGAAACTGTGCAAACCGCTAGAACTCACTTTCTCGGCATTTGAGCCATTTTATTTTTTCGCCAAACTAAAAAATTTTAACATATTAGCCTCGGAAATCTTCAATTCTTATTGTTTTGCGTATAAAACATTTCATTCCTGCTCCGATTTCCCATGCACACGATATTATAATTTAAAAAAATATAAGAATATAAACTAACAAAAAAAAATCATTATTATTCTTTTATTTTTACTTTGGGAATTTAAAAAATCTTATTCGGCAAAATCGCCACACATGGCAAACACGATCCTTATTTCACACTTTTTTCACTACAGGGGTTACAATTACGGAAAGCTTTTTGCGTGGAGAACATAAAAAATCTCAAATTCCGGGAACGGGTGGACTTTCAAAATTTTAAAGTGGACTATGATTTATTCTATATTATTTTACATATCTATGCAAAATTTCAGGCTGATAGGTCCATTTTTGTGGATTTGTATACAACTCAAATCCACAAACAAACAAACAAACAAACAAACAAACAAACAAACAAACAAACAAACAAACAGAATTTCATTTTTATTTATAAGATAAGATTGTCGCATTTTGGCACCCAGTTTAGCTATCATTTATCAAAAATTGCAAACAAACCTTGTGCGACTTTCAACATTTTATTAACGCCTCCGGGGAGAGGAGGCCGGGGGGGAGCCTCCTCCCCTTCACGCTATCTGGCAAGCACATTTCAAAAGTGACTCGACGCGAAAATTGTACCAAAATCGTGTCTACACAAAAAGCAAGGTTAAAATTAATAGCACTCTGGTGCTAAAAATAAATAAGTAAATAAATAAAAGATTAAAAAAAAAAATCTTTACCTGCGCACTCAGCTGGAAGAATTTTTTTTTTTTTTTTTTTTTTTTTAAATCTATTCAATGAATTCTGCCATATAGAGAAAAATGATTAATGTAAGTGCTCATATAGACTCCTGTTCGCATCATTTTGTTGCTGAAAATTGCATCCATTGTTGTTTCGCCCCTAGTGGTGAAATGTTTTGGATGAGTGCGTACTAGAAAATCTAAAGTATCCATTTCAGTTATGAAATTGGATCCTTGATCTGAATTTATTTCTATGTTGAAATCTCCTACTAAAACAGTCTTACAATCGTCCTCCTTCAGCAACGTTTCGAATATAGAGTCTAATTTATCTTCATAAGAAATTCAAGGACTAGCGCATGTAACTGAAAATCTCACTTTATCTTGAATATACGCAATAACTATTAGAACACCATTGATCTGGCTCGTGTAGGCACGTGTAAAGTGTTTCATATTCTTTTTATAAAGGGATTTTTATAAAGTTTCCCTCTATAAAAATCATAAATCCAGATAGCTTTCTGTTTTGGAAACCACGTCTATGTTCGACCAAAGTGAATCCTGGTATTTGTAAATCATCTGAAGGGATAGTCCATGTTTCCGTTAGCAATATCAAATCACTCTGCGGATAACATGAATCAAACGGAAAAGGGACCACGGCGCGCCGCGTAGACAAAAATCCCGTGCTTGAAAGAAATAGCACTCGAGTGCTAAAAATATAAAACAATTTCATATTTTAAATATGAACTTGTTCTCTATATTAAAAGCGTATCCTAATCCATGTGTCGCACAGTGGAGTATTTGCGTCAAAATCCTGGCCAAAAATATTTTTCATGTGTTTAAACGTTAAAATCATTACTGTTGACTTTTGACTTACTTTTTAGTATTATGTATTTCTTAAATTATATAAAAAAGCGTGTTGTCGCCAAATTTGGCGATATATCGCCAAACGACACGAAGTTAGTTTCTAACAAATGTCTTGTCCGGGGAGTGTCCCTTACTGGGAAGTACTGCTATTGTATAATACCACTTATAAATGTAATACCACGCGGCTGTCGATCTAACGGTCTGGAGTTTTGGGCGATTTTCTCCAGATGTCACGTGAATACGCATTAGAACCCCTTAAAAAGCCCTCACCCAAGGCAACCTTCCCGTTAGGCAAATAGCCGTGTAGCTGTGCCTTAACCACAATAAAAATATATAAATGTAATACTTTAATAATACTTATAAATATAATACTACTTATCTATAAATCAATTTTTATCATAAAATTTTTTTAGATTTTTTACTTATCTAAATGTAGTTACTATAGGGATCTTAGTTTTCTAATGACTTCTGAAGATTAACTTTTTCATTCTGATTCTTTTGAACTCTGATATTCGTCTTCACTCAGAATCACTTTTTTTTTTGAGAGAGAGAGAGAGAGAAGGGGGGACCACCATCGGGCCCCTCTGTTGTAGGGTCTAGCTGTAGCGAAGTTGAAGGGTCTCGTTGTAATAAGGCTTGCTCTTTTCCGTTGGCCTTTGTCTAGAGCAGCTAAAAGGACACTGCTTAAAAGAAGCCTACTTGAAACCCATAAAATCTCATTCCAAGCTGGAGGAGAAAGTAATTTATTTCAAGCCAGCACTTCAAAATGACTTAAAGAGCTAGTACGTGTTTCTGTTTACACACTCACACTCCAATGACCCGAAGTCACAGTTGCCAACCTTTGAGATCCAAAAATGGGGAGCTTTTGCTTTGGACACAATTTACGACATAAATGGAAAACTAAGCTGTAAATAGATGGGACTATTTACAGGACTAAGAAAGGGCAATTTTGGAATATGTAGAAATTTTCTTCTTATAGCAAATTTACATCAGAAAAATAAGAAATTACATACTGAATTTAAAATACCGATGTTAAATCTTAACTGAAATGAAATTTTATATACCTTTATCCAAACACTTTCACATAATTTATAGTTTATGAGCGCGTATGTTTGTATCCCTTTTGCGATCACCCGTCGAAAAATTATCGAAAAAATAAAAATGGCGCTATATAAATATTTTTTTTAAAGAAATGGTGGATGTTGGGGGAACATTTTTTTCTTGGAATAGACACTCAATACTGTAATAATTACGATTATAGTTGAAATTAGGCGCGACAAGCCGCGACACCCCTTCAAAAAGCTTTTTGAAATGTGGATCTTTGAAAAAAAATAAGAAAAAAAAGTTTACAATTTTTTAAAATAAAGTCATATTATTTTTTCAAGCTAATAGATACACATAATCAAAATACATATATTTTACTACAATTATACTTAGTATCAAATCAGTAAATTAATTTAAAGAGCCCGTAAAAAATGCAAGACGAAGTAATAGGAAACGCTGAAATCTCTTGCCGTAAATGCAGAAACTTGCTTTTAAACCGAGTGTTGCATCTTTTGGATATGAATTATGGTCGAAAAACATGCATTACATGATGCATCAGTTACTAGGCTATCCAAAAACATATATATTACTGTTTTTAAACAAATTTAAAATTTTCGACTTTTGGCCAGGATTTTGATACGAATACTCCACTGTGTGTCGTCCCTATTTTTCTTCCTTATTCCATTAAGTTGGAAGGCGTTTTATTATTCAAGAGTGTGCCGTATTCTTTTTTGTTCCATAACACAATTGAACACAGCTTTGCGATATCTGAAATATTTACCTATAAATCGCTAAACCTTAGTATTACTGGAGTATTTTATCTCTTTCAAACAAAATAAGTTTAGATGAAGTGGGTCGAAAATATTTTTGATTTAACAGACGTGCAAGGAAGTCGTCATGTGTTGTCCACATCAGATTTTTTTAGTTTGCATATGAAACTTATATATATGGCTTCTGCAAGGGATTTATGCAAAATTTTTTACATTTATTTACTTTTATTGTGCATTTAATGAAACTTAATTGGACAGTGATAGTGGTCTTATATGGCCGAGGCGCAGCTTGGGTTTTCAGAGTCCGGAGAAAACTGCAGATTTGCGTCCTCTACTACTAGCCCAAATGCAATATGGAATGTTTTATATGCAATTTGGCGCCCCTAGTGTGCTACGCCTGTGAACAGATGCCCTCCCTTACTCCCCCTTAGGTACGCCACTGAATAAGAGTTTAACAAAAATGAATTTTCTATATTGTGAAGTGACTTTATATTCTAAATAAAGGGATTATTTCGTTTTACAGTTTTTTGCACAGTATATTTGAGGATGATTTGTATCTATTTACATCGCTTTACAGTATCTATTTGCATCGCCAGATGCAAAAAGTCCGTTCGGTTATTATAGAAATACTTAATATCTGTGATAATACGTAAACCTTCCCATCCAAAGGTTAACACGTAATCTCAGCCGAATTTGCCGACGGAGCAATATATGACAATCTGACAATATTGATAAGTAGCAATTATGCTTACACAGTGTTTTTTTTTAAAAATCAAGTTTACAGGTGTTTTAGAAGCAGATAATGCATGAAACTTTGTATCGTTGAATTAAAAATAGTTCA
Organism: Cheiracanthium punctorium; assembly: GCA_038373885.1. Classification (NCBI taxonomy): domain Eukaryota; kingdom Metazoa; phylum Arthropoda; class Arachnida; order Araneae; family Cheiracanthiidae; genus Cheiracanthium; species Cheiracanthium punctorium. Next base: position 103,542 of record JAWZYV010012744.1, on the reverse strand, counting down.
TATTTCAATGCAATCCAACTGTCACATAATCGTTTATTTACATATCCATATTTTTTTATCATTAGAAGAAGAGTAACAGGTGCGTCAAAGAAAGGGCATTTATGCAAATGTACATAATACAGACGGACCGTGTAAGACCGTTGTTATCACACGGTCTTAACCAAATTTACATGCAAAAGGCAGTGTAAATTATGGAAGTAAATTTAGTGTGGTGCATTTTAGATGGGTAAAATTTTAGAACATAATTAATAAATTATGCCTTAATATTCATTTGTTTATTACTATCATTAATATGTACAGCTACGGGAGAAAAAAAAAAAAAAAACTACACACCGCACACTTGTATTTTATTTGGCCGTCGTTCGTCGTGCAGCAAAGTTACATATACCAATCTTTTAAGATTAACTTATACTTTAATTTGCTATAGGACATTTTCTATAGCTTATATTAATTAAAATGTCTTATCTATCTCCTACATAAAAATTGCATAACGGCCCATCTCTATATTTAAATTCGCACCATCTTCTTTTTTTTTACAGTAGCAACCCCTAGATGTCACTTCATATTTCAAAAATTTAACCCCGGATACCAATTTTCAATAAATATGAACTGAAAATGAGTGAATTATGAGCTTACAAAATCCCCTCCCTCTAACTTAAAATATTTTTTCACACTTTAGTTCATCTCATATAATTTTGACATTAATAAGCTGATGTTTATTCGTACTGTTAGAACTAAATGACCCAAACATAATTTACTATTATTATAATTTTAATAGAATATTATTATGAATTATAGATTATTAAATTAATATAAAAAAAACTTATGAATAGCGACCTAGCCAAATTTCGATGGAAATAGATGCGAAAAGTAATATTACATGACTGTGCAGAATTTCGAATTTTTAGGTTCAGTAGTTTAATTTATTTAATTAAAATGTCTTATGAGTAATTTTAATGAGTAAAGGGAACATATGGAAATTTATTAAGTGACAATTTTTTTAAAACAGCGTAATTATTAAGTGACACAAATTTTGCGTAAAATAAATGTAAATTAGATTTTTTTTTTTGCACAAAAATAGTAAAAGTTAGCGGTATTAAAAAATAGAAAAATTTGAAGCTAATAAATTGGAGGTTTGTACAGTTTGATGGTGTTTCTATAAAACGTCTATTGTTGCGTCCACTACCATTTACTTAAATAAAGTATTTTCCATCTATAGACCATATATCTTCTAATACTAAGTGCTATTTATGGAAAAATAACATCCTTAACATTCCAGACATGAATTTGATTATTTTTAATATCTGAAACAATCAGGTCTTTGGAATTCCCCATATTTTATCAAACATTCAAAACCACATTTTTTGAACTAAATTATCATCAGACTATACATTAAAATACCGCTTAAAAATACTAGCTGCTACCCGCGACTTCGTTCGCGTCAGCTTCAGAATTAGGTCCAGGGAGAAATGAAGCATGTGTGAATAACAAATATGTTTGCGCTGTAGACACACAAAAGTGACTGTATTTAAATATTATTTATTTTTGACTGATTTTAAATGAAGTATAATACATGGTAGTGTACTACATTTAAAATAAGAGAGTATGCAAAGTTATCAAAATTAGATTTTTTTTTTTTTACGCATTTGGCGAATAGAGACAGTTACGATAATATTTGCGAACTATTTTGAGTGTTCATCTAAAAGAAATATTTATGCTATTTGCATGAATTTTATCCTGTGTTAATCAAGAATAGTGCAGCTTTCTATTAGTGAAAATGTTTTAGAATCTGTTCTGTAGCTACAGAGATACCCATAGAGCGTAATGTATTCGAATTATTTTGAGTGTTCCTGTCAAAGAACTATTTACGCTACATGCATAAATTTTAGCCTATGATACTGAGGAACAGTGTAGTTTTCTATCAGCGAAAAAAGGTTTGGAATCGGTTCAGTAGTTGCAGAGATACACAAAGAGTGTTACGTAATTCTTATGAGTACTCTAAAAGAACTATTTGTGATATATGCACGAAAGCTAGCCTATAGTACTCAGAGCCTTCACAGTGCCTGACAGTTTCTTCTATCGAGACTGGAAGTTGGAAGGCGCTAGGTTCAAACCCCGGTCTCGCCCGTCGACCTAGTCGTTCGGAGTTTTCCGTGGTTTTCTCTGAAACCTCGCATAAACACGGTATAGGATCCCTCAGAAAGTTCCCCACAGAGGGCATTTCCTCATATAGACCCAGGACCCTAGCGCAGTCAATCGGCCTTAATCCACATACAAACCAACAATGATACTCAGGAATAGTGCTTAATTTCCTATCAGTGAAAAAAGTTCTAGAATTGGTTCAGAAGCTATATTTTTATATTTTTTGAAAGCAAGCAACCGACTTTATATGATGACGGTTTTGAAAATTGCCTGCCCACCTACTACTACATAAGAGGCTTACAGAATTTACAAATGTTTAAATTTTTTCGTGATAACCAGAGATCGCAGTACGCATCTGCAGGGTAGCTCTTTTTAATTACAAGTTTATATACGTATAAATAAAAATATACACGTCAGGTGGAGATCCCCCTGAACCCCCCTAATTTTTTAGTTTCATTATTGCCATATTAAAACGATATTAATTGACTTTGTCATTTTATCGCTCATCCTTCGCTTACTTCGCCTGGTAACCCTATGTTGAGATTTTTATGAGTGTAACCTATTTAGAAATGAGAAAAATACATGTGATGCATATTCTAAAGCTTACGAAATATTGTAACAATAGATTAAATCTGTTGTGAACTAATAGTTTTTAAATACATGTAAAATTATGTCGCTTTTTATGTCGCATTTTTGGGACACATTTTTCAATAAAGGGTGTTGAGAGATAAAATGACATAGTCATTAATATATCTTGGTTAAATATTATAATTTTTTTTAATAAATGGGTAAATATTTAATGTAGTAAAAATAGGAAAGAGATAAAAAATAAAAATAACTATAAAAATATTAAATTATTGCTCTATTTGTCTTTTAAAAGAAATTTGGTTTTTCATTGGTAAATTTAATTAATTTTTTAGAGACTAAAAATCAAAAGCAAATCAGTTAACCCATGAACCAATTACTTAGTGAACTCATGACAGACGGTAAGATTCCCTAGCAAGATGGCTTATACAATTAATTATTTTACCTCGAAAGTACGGCCTTTGCAAAATGTAGCTGATCCAGGATGGCAAAGATTGTGCTGGAGATCTCTTTACGTGATATTTGGAAGTTAGTGGGCAATCTGTTATATACTGAATGGAGCATGCTAATTTATTGCATATGCAGTATGGATTAGATACTTGGCCAATTTTTGAAAGATATGTATTGAATGGACCATGTCCTATGATGAAAATAAAAAGATATTTGCATGATAAGCAAATTTCTTTTGAAACTTTGGGAAAAAATTGTACGTAAGTCTTCATGCAGAGATTGTGGACCATCTATTTTGCCATTCTGTAATCAAGCTGTTACGTAACCGTAATTTTAAGTGTGAGAGGGGAAGAGGAATTTTAAGTAGTGGAAAAGAGTCTGTGGTATTTAATGCTACTTGCCTGGCCAATGAGTCGGCAAGCTCATTTCCAAGGATACCACAGTGTGATTTGATCCAGTTAATTTTGATTGATTTATGTGTGTGATTTATTAGTTTTAAGATTTTTCTTGGACTACTGAATTCTTCATTGTGGTATCTTTTAAGATTTTTTCAGCTGTGAGACTGTCCGTATGTATTATTATTGATGAGACTGGTGTGTTGATGAGTGTAAAATTGCCAAAAGTTCAGCTTGAAAAATAGAGTTGTGTAAATTCAATTTTGCTTGCCATTTACGCAATAAGTTAATATTTAAAAACGCACAATAGGCTGTTCCTGTACCAGTTGGGAATTTTGAACCATCTGAAAAAATGTGAATTGCGTTTGTGGGAATGATAGAGGAGGAAGAGATTAGTTTTTTTTATTGGTGATGAAGCTGGGTGCAGGGACCATCTGGAAGCTCTATGGTCTAAATAAGAAGGTAGATAAAGTGTGCCATTGATAGAAGCTGGACAGTTTAAACGTGAAACCAAAGTAAATTTAGATTCTTTAGAGAGTGTCAAGTTTAATGGTGGGATACTTGTTAAAACCTATAAGGCTGAAGTGGGGGATTTTCTATAAGCTCTCGAGATCATTAACCCTTTAACGCGCAGTGTTCCTGCTCTGACAACACCCAACTCTGACGTTTTGACTGTTTCCAGTCACGAAGAATAGATTTGATCTCTATAAAAATAGTTGCGGGTGACATAGCTCCACCAGAATCTTTTACTTTTTAGCACGTCATTTCCCGTAAAAAAATTGTCACGATTATTTTTAACAGCATTGGCACTGCTGGAAAATAGATGAATGCGAAAACAGCTGGATCAATTGCCCAATGCTGAAAAAAGGGCAGCCGTTGCCATCGCTCGACTTAACTACCAGCAAGATGGCTGTGCCAGCTGGCGTCAAAAAAGGGTCTCTAGATCTGTGGCACGCGATGAACGTTTCGATCGTCCGCCATCGTGCTGGTAGTTAAGTCGAGCAACGGCGACAGCTGCCCTTTTTTCAGCATTGGGAAAGGGTTGCGCCTCAAAGGGTTAAGAGTGAAGCACGTTGAACTGAATGAATAAATTTCTTTAATGAATTGGATACAGTCGGAAACCAGCAAGGGCTCGCATATGCCACTATTCGTTGAATTATTGTTAAATAGCATGTTTTTAATATTGCTGTTGATACCCCACCGTTTCTGGATGCAAATTTGAAATGGTTACGTGTTATTTTATTAATTTGATGTTGTTTTTCTTTTAGATGGGGTATCAAAGATAATTTATTATCTAATATAATACCGAGGTATTTTAGAGTTGTTGTGCGTTTTATAGACATACTAGCTGCGTGCCCGTTCTCCGTACGGTAGGGAACGAAACTTTTTCTTAATGTATAGTTCGAATTGATTCCAGTGATTTGTAATCTAAAAATAAGCAAAATGATTTGACTCTTGGCGTAAAGATACTCATTATTAGTTATTTGTAAAGTTGGTATAAGTACTGACCTGAGACCATTGTTAATATTATGACGCAAAAAACTATGTCTATGTCATTCGCGATTAGAAAAGAAAAGCGTGACGATTCGCAGTGAAAATTCCTAATATTCAAAATGTCTCATTTCTGCATCATACTCTTTTTTAGATTTAAGTTATGCCATTAATACCTTAGATACTACATGATGTGGAGAACCGGTTTATTTTATAGTTAAAATAGTTGTGTACCCGCTCTTCGCAAGGCAAGATGAAAGCATTTTCCTAAAATGTGATCATAACTACCTGTGACAAAACAGAATCTGCAAGAAAAAAGAAAGTTCTGTTGCAGTCTTTTCTGTGGAAACTACCGCGGGATATATTAACGCGACGTAGAATTACTTAATGTTTAGTTAGCTGTGATGTAATACGGTTGTTGAAAAATGAATAGAAGATTTAGCTTCACGAAATATTTATTAATGCGGTATATTGTGCTCTGAACAATACTGCCTTAGCATATCTACTTACTATTACTTACACTATCTTTTACTGATACCAATACAATATATTTTCGTTTTGCAACCGTTAATGCTTAATTTAAAGAAACGGTTTAGATATTTTCCTCGTATATAGTCTTTTACTCTTTGGTGATTCTTTGCAATTTACGCATTAGCATAAACGATAATCATTTCACTTTATGGTTGCCACTACATCAGTTCTCCATAAATTTTTTCGCATAATTCTTGTCAGATTGATGTATTTAGCACCAGGGCCCTATTATATCATGGGCAAAACGGGACTTTGCCCAGGGGCCCCGGCTCGAAATGGCCCCCAATTTCAAATGTTTTTCTTTTTTTTTTACAAAAAAATTTTATGAAAAGTAAAACAAATTTTATAGATGGGGAGGCCCCCAAATTCATCAATGCCCGGGGCCCCCTGCTGGTCATAATCAGGTCCTGTTTAACACCGCAATATATTTCCGGCGATTCGATAACGTGCCCCGTTTAAAATCTCAATTGAAAATAATGCTCGATAATTCACATTGGTGAAAAAACAGTATTTAATTCTTTTTCTGGTAACGTAAAATAAAATTTAGAATTATTTCAGGCGTGACGTATGTTTTGCTTGTGAGTACGTTATTCTGATTGACTTTCGAAAGGGGTTTTAAACTTCTGACATCAAAATCACGCACAACATTCAACATGCGAAAACTCAGTTATTTAAAAGTAATTTTATTTTTTTTTCCAACTGGCAATTTTAATCATTGTTACTGTTTCCAAGACAACCAAACCGCAAGATATCATACCGAAATTTTTAAGCAGCTGCTTTTGAAATGAAAATCCTTCTTTACTTAAAAATTCGTAAAAAATCTCCTAATTTATATTTTCCTCTGGTTTCTCTTTTAAAAGAGGACGAAATGTATGCTCCGTCATTTGACAAAATATAAAAAAGTTATGACAGACAGAATTCAAGATGCAGCAGTTTTAAAAATATTTTACAAAAGTCAGCGTCAAATTTAATTTTATTTGAAAAATCCCCAAAAATCTGCAAACTATGTTACACAGTCCGAACAAACAGTTTTTAAAAGCAAATTTTCTCCTCTATCCGATGATGAAAATATCGTTTTGTTGCGAGTGTAATTACCGGCGTTATTACGTATTAAGCGAGAAAAATCGCCAAAAATCGGACAGAACATAAAATAAAACATTTTCTAATTCGAATTTCGAAAAAATTGCTCCGAGGCGTGTTAGGATCTGTCCTAGTGAAGCCGTATGCAAATTTCGGAAGGTCTGCGACCAACCGTCTCGGCGCATGCTCACGAATGTGCTGAAATCGGACATTTGAGTAGCTTTCTACCCTGAAAATTGCGAAAAAATCGTTGAAAATTAGGGAACGGGTGGATTTCCAGAATTTTAAAGTAGCCTACGGCCTATTCTATGTCGTTTTACGTGTATGTCCAAAATTTCAAGCCGATAGGTCTGATGGTGTGGGAGGAGTTCCCGGACGAACAAACAAAACAAACAAACAGACAAACTTTCACATTTATATAATAGACTAGATGCGTGCCCGTTCTTCGCACGGTAGGAAACGAATACTATTTTACTAAAATATAATCGTAACTATCTATGCGAAAACAAAATGTCAAAAAGTTCAAGTAGTCTTTTTGTTGAAACTACCGCGGGATATATTACGCAACGTAGGATTACGGTTTAGTTAGTTGTAAGACGATCGTTGAAAAATAATGAATATAACACGTTTAATTTCACGAAAGAGTTATTAACGCGGTATACTATGCTTTAATCCATATTATCCAAACAAATCTACTATTACTAACAGAGAAAAAAATGAGAATACTATCTATTACTTATATTTATATTATGTATCTTCGTTTCTCCATCTTTAATGCTCAATTTAAAGAAAGAGATTAGATATTTTAAACCAATGATGCCTTTTCTGCTTTTTGGTGATTCTGTGGAATTTATGCATTTCCATTAAAACAGATCTCCATATATTTTTAAACATAATTCTTGTCTGATTGGTGTATTTAGAACAGCAAAATATTTCATCTCGTGGTGGTGGAAAACATCCAAGCTGTACCAATTTAAATAGTATTTAAATCCACCATGGTTCAGGCTCGTCAAAACACCAAACTGTGCAATCTCGAGGAACTATTTAGAATAGCTCAAATTGCGAATAGGGAGTTAAATTGTATTGCAGAGTTTACGAATTTCAGACAACTTTTAATCTATGGCGTCACGTTCTAACCAGGGTAGTCGAATTTAGTTATTTGGCGCAATAGATTGTTAACGGAGTAACATTGAAACATACGACATTGAAAAACTCGCTTGCAACAGAACTTTAGTTAATTAGAGAGTTATTATTGGGGTTATTCTAACTAATCAGTATTTCAAATATTCTCCTGAGCTATTTTGCTAATGATGTAACTTTCCTGCAAGAGCTTGTTAAGTTGCTTAAATTTAACCAAAAAAAAGTATATCTGATATAGATAATATACTGTCAAAAGTCGTCCAAACTTGGCGACATTTTGCACAATTTTTGGGAATACATACAACGACCGTCGTCAAACCGATAGCGAATACTATGCATTATGTTAATTAGTATTTTGCATCTTGTGGCGACATTTGAATTTCCCACGTTTTAAAAAAGTTTCCTTTCGTAATTATGGTTGCTGAAAAATCACAGAGCTCATTAATCGCTAAGGGTAACACGCGCATTAAACAAAATACTTTGAATTTTTATAATAGTAAATTTTTGCGTCAAAGCCTTTTAATGTAATTAGATTTCTAAATCATTTTTAAACTCATGACGTCAAAATGACATCATTCTCTGTTGTGATATCCAACATGAATTAGTGAAAGAAGAATAAGAAAGAAAAAAACACGTTATTTTATTTTCTACAACATCTGATAATCTCGATGGAAGTTTATTATTTCGCTCGTGGTGTAGTTTTTTGTCAAAACTTGTGAACTTCATTAGGGTTTTTAATGCATTTTTACACGCGTGACATCAAAATGACGTCAGTCTCACTTGAATTATTGAAAGTAATAAATAAATAAATCTAACTTTGTTAACTATGCTCACTAATGTGCTGAAATCGGACATTTGAGTAGCTTTCTACCCAGAAAATTGCGAAAAATCGTTAAAAATTGGAAAACGGGTGAATTTCCAGAATTTTAAAGCAGCCTACGGACTATTCTATGTCATTTTACGTGTATTTGCAAAATTTCAAGCCGATCGGTTAAACGGTGTGGGAGGAGTTCCCGGACGAACAAACAAACAAACAAACAAACTTTCACATTTATATAATAGATTATTAAGTTTAATAGCCGGTAATCTCTTCAAGTAGTCTGGATTCAGGTTTTATCTACCCTTTCCTACACGTGGAAAGGTAATTTCCAGGCATTTTCCTGTTGCTACTATTAATTCATTCTGATGTGACCAGTACTGTCTTCAAAATTCCCATGAAGCGTCATGTATTAGAATTATTTTGAGTATCTTTGTAAAAGAAGTATTTATGCTATATGCATGAAAGGGTGCCAGTATGTTAATATAGGGTATAAGCTAACTTTATTCCAATTTTTTTCCAAATCCGTTCGGCCATTTTTGTGTGACTCAGGCACAAGCATGCAAACACACAAACGTTCTTATTGGTAGGATTTGGGAATTTATGAACTTTAAGAAACGCATTTGGACTTATTTTTTTATGCTTTTTAATTTGGTGAAAAACTAACGTAATTTCAATGCCATTTCATGTTTTTAACACTTTCGAACAAGGTTGAAAAGTCTTTATGATTTCGGTTTGAATGTCTCCGTCCGTGCTCTAAATCGCGTAAATATGCATCGATTTCTACGAAATTTATATAGGTTATTCTTATCTATAGTACCATGTACTCTATTGAAAATGATCTACGTAGCGTTTATAGTTTTTCTTCAGGAGCACTCAAAATATTCCCAATACATTGCGCTCTATGGGAAGTTATTGTTTAAAGTGTGTCATTCTACTATATAGTTGCGCTGATCCCTGTATTCAAGATGAAACTTTTTCCGCCATTACTGCAAAAAAATTACAAAGTCAAGGACAAAAAATCTACTAACTTCTACACCGTTTGTATGAACCACTTGAAAAATTTCACAACTATGTAAAAAAAAACATAGAAAATAACCTTCGCTACTTTAAAAATCTGAAAATCCTCCCGTTCCCTCATTTTAAAGCGATTTTTTGCTATTTTCAGCACCATTTCATTTCCAAGACTAAAAAAAAAAGGAATCCTAAAAAAAAAAGGAATCGTTTGAGTGACAAATTACCTTTTTCAAGTGAAAATTACGTCATACAATTGGGATTTTAAAAACATTAAAAATAGTTTTTCTAGATTATACAGTTGATTATTACCTTTTTTTTCTCAAATAAATCGTCTGATGCATGGATATTTGAATGGCTGTGTACACAAAACGAAATCTTCCGACTGCGAAAAGTTTCCGCGCGTTTTCAGAAGAGTATGAAATTCGATTTGGGTCTGTAATAAAAATTGAATCATCATATATATTATTTCTCAAAGGTGTTTTTTTAGTGCGCGGCTAGATCTCATTAAATACGTGACCAAAAAACATGTAACAGACTGCCATGGTTCCATCTGACTCCATGGTTGCCATGGAGTCAGAAAAAATTGAATATACTTTCTTTAAAAATGAGTGGCAACGACAGATAAAAAATGTAAGAAAAATAGAACAGCTCGGAGTTATGATTTTTGTATAGATTAGATGGATGATTGAAGGTAACTAGAAATACAAGTTTTTTTGTAAATAGTTTGTAAAATAAATATTTAAATGAAATTCAAAGAACTTATTTTGTCTTTTTAATAGAGCCGTCTCATTTTTATAATTCAGTGAGTTGTATTCAGCAGTTGCCGACAGAATATTTTGTTCTATGCCATTTTCTCGAAGGTTTGGCGACATTTTTCTGGCGTCCCAGGGTGGGCGGCTTGAATTGTAACGGGCGCGGCTAGATCTCATTAAATACGTGACCAAAAAAAAAAAAAAAATACCCAGTTAAAGCTTATAATTTCTACTTTTGGGCCGACCGAGTTGTATGGTGGGTAAAGCACGGTACTCAGGTTTCGGGTTCAACTCCCGGCGGCCGGGGTTCGATCCCCGACTGGGCGTGGTTGTCATGTCCGTCCCTTCATAGGGGGCGACGTTGGTCCACCTACTAGGTGCTCCCATAATAAAGTGGCCAACGCCTTCGGGCCGTTGTAAGGGACAATGCCTAATCGGCAAAGTACCCATCTGTTAGAAAAAAAAATCTACTTTTGACAAAAACAACGCCACCTGTTGGTGACACATATTTTTTATTCTCTATGAAATGCAAAAATCTACAGAAGATGGCGTTTGAGTACCCCTAATACTACCAATATATATTCAACTTTAAATGTAAGAGGCGCCATATTCGATATAGAGGTCAGTGGTGCAAACTGTAAATATGTATACCAATATATACATGTATATATTGATATATTAGGTTGTAACGAAAGTTTTCCGCCACTCCAAGTATTGCCTGCACAAGCAGTTCGCGTTGGTATCTGAAATATTGGTATTTGAAAGAAAAGACTTGTTTTAGAGCACTGTGTTGTGAAATCCTTAAAACAATATCGTTATGATTAAGTATAAGGTTTCTGAAATGGAACTACCACGCTACCAGATTGATCCATCATTTACTCTCAGTTCTGTCGCAAAAAGTCAGCTACAGAATGACACTGAATCATGTGTACAGCTTAAGGTACTACTGTTGTATCATATGACACTGTGAAGATTTGGCACCGAAAGCTCAAAAACGAGGACTAGGATAATAAAGAAGCAGAGCGCTCTGACCGGACTACTGATGCTGATGTGGCCCGCCTACGAGAATTTGTGGAAGAAGATAAAATATTCATCCACGAGAGCTAGCTAAAAGAGTTAGACTTTAGTGTCATGTCCATTAGTCGCGCTAAGCATCGCATAAACTTGACATATAAGGTCAACAGCTGGGTACTGCATGAGCTGACTCAAGCAAATCTGGCAGAAAACTTTCGGTACAACCTGATGCAATTAACATTAAGTAGATTTTCTGTATGCTCATAATTATTAACTGCTAATATTGTTTTTAAAGAGGTTTTATAAAATAAAAAGTTAAAATAAATTTATTTCTGTTAAAATAAATGCCTACTCTTTGAATGATTTCCAATCAAACATCTAACTGACCCGTGAAAATACGTAACAGAATATTATGTATTTATAGACATATTTATTCATTTTCACACTATATATATTTACAGTTGTAGTATTAAATACGATATTGTCCGAAATTTTCGCGCGGGTCAGCTAGTATGAACTTATTTATTTTAGGTGGATGAAAATTAAATAAATTGCATGCAGACATATTTTTGTCAAATGTTTTTTCTAGCGGCCGTTGCAATTGCCTCCACAACGGGATTTGGCTTCTAGTTTTAGAGATATTCTGCTATTTGAAATGCAATAAAATTGGATGTTATTAAGGATTACAAGATGAAGCTTTCCATCGGAAATAGTGTCAATATCGTTTAAAGTCTTTCTACAGGAGTTCTCAAAATAATTTCAATACAATACGGTCAAGAATAATTAAATTATTTACGTATATTCTATCAAGGTGCTTGCAATGAATATTGGTTTTCTCTTTTTCTTTCGCTGGTTTCCAGGACAACAGTTTCAAATAAAAATAACTTTTTTTATTCTAAAAAAAGTATATAGTTGAAAGGCGCAATATATAGCGATTGAAATGTTTATTTGTGTGTGTGCTGGAATTCAAACTCTATTTATTTTGTTTCTTTGCAAAATTAATTTTAATACTATAATACATAGGTGGCGTCTATAATCCGCCCCGAATTTATTTAAATGCTCATATAGTACGAAACGCATGAACTATGTTTCACAAACGCTCAAATAAATGGCGATACCGTCCAAAATTGTAAATTTTACATTTTGAGCCTTTTAAAGTATTTTTTTTGGTAAAGTGACCTAGCCCAATCGTCTTGCCGACCCAAAAAACATCCAGATACGAAAATTTAAAAAATCGTTAGAACCGTTTTCGAGATCGCTTAAACATACAAACATTCCGCGTTTAATATAGGAACGGATAAATATACATTCTAAATAGAATTGAAAACAAAATATCTTCATAAAACTTTGTTTATTGCATTTTTTAGAATTTATTATGTTTATTTATGTTATTTCTCTGTATATAATTTTAGGCCGGATGTACTGCCGGATATTTAACTTTTGTTGAAATACATTCTATTTCTCTGAAACATGGATGAACACATTCCATCGAATAAAACTTATAGAGAATGGTTTCAACTCCTTGAAAGCGTTAATTTTGATGCGAAAAACAATGTCTAGGACAACAGAAACAGTTGGAAAGTACCGAGTCGCAAGCAATGTTGGATGAAAGTCCGTTGTCGAATGCAAGTACATCCTCTGCAGAAGAACAACTAGGAGATAAATCATGCTAAACGCATTGATTATAAAACACTTTCGAACGTACTAACGACCGCGTCCGTACGCACACACCTACATCCTCTAAGCAGATAGCTTTGCCTTAACACAGCATTAATTAGAGTACGGCTAATTAGAGCGCGAGTAATGAATTTTCAATATTCCTATTTAAATCATCATACCTTAATATTACCGCATTAGGTATTTTTTTATTTCCTTCCAAATAAAGAAATTATCGCCAAGCTATGTTCATTTTCCGAAAGATTTTTTTCTTACCATATGTGGCATTTTATCGCAAAACTCGCCAAAATTATCTCACTTTTTGAGGGAGGTATTAAATAGTAAGTTACTATTGTGCTTTAAATGGCTGCCTGTCTCTAAACTGCCATTGAACGTAATGTATTGGAATTATTTTGAGTATTGCTGTAGAAGAACTATTAATGATACAGGCATTATTTTCGATGGAGAGCTTTATTTTGTAATCCTGAATAACACGTATCAATTTTATTTCATTTCAAATAGCCAAATATCTGTAAAATATACTTTAAAAAATGACTGCCCATAGAGTGTAAATGCATTGGAAATCTTTTGCTGTAGAAGATTTATAAATGCTACATGCACCATTTTCTATATGTTACATGGTGCAGTGTATACAAATAACATATATAAATTTCTTATTAATCGATGCATATTTCCGGGAGTTAGAGGACAGACGGACAGATAGACAAACCGAAATCATAAACACTTTTCAACCTTGTTGGAAAGTGTTAAAAAGATTGAACCTAGTAAATCAGCGGTTCTCAACCTTTTAACGTCGCGCCCCTCCAACGGAGGCTAACTTACGGTGACTCCCCCCCCCTCCGTCACATTTTTCAGCACACATTCAGTTTTTAATCTTTAACAATGAACATTTAGTCGAATTTTCTACAAAATAATGTTATCAGTAAAGTTTGAATGAACATTTTAAGCGAAAATGGTTATATCTTGGAGTAAAAATGAGAATAAATAAGATATTTTTTTTAAAAACATGCATCACTGCTTGATCTTTGGTTTTTCTCGTGCGCCCCCCTGCAAACGCTCTGCGCCCCCCTTGGGGAGCGCGCCCCACAGGTTGAGAAACGCTGTAGTATATGATCGTTCAAGGGATACCAGTCATAAATTTTTTGGTTAATTTTGCTCAGCAATACTTTTAAAATAATGAAGCTTCTTTCAATAAATTTTAATATTTTTAGAAGAGATTTGATTTGTGATTTCATTATGAAGCTACATGAGGGCTATCTGCCTAGGGGAAATGCCTTGGGCGGGGGACTTTTCAAGGGGCTTGTGTTACATCTGGGGAAAATCGACCAAAACTCCAGTCCATTAGATCGACAGCCGTGCGACAGACCTGGAATCGGGACCTTCTCACTTGGCCATCTACAATGTTCAGTGTCTTATCCACTCACCATGGTGGGAGCCTTGATATGAGTATATGGAGGTTTAAAAATTAAATCGTTTGAGTAATCAGTGAATTTTTTTTGAACAGAAGAATAAAATAAGAATTCGGCCTTTCGAGCCTCGTCAGGGGGATTCCGCCCTGAACTCCCCCCTAATTTTTTAGTTTCATTATTGCCATATTAAAACGATATTAATTGACTATGTCATTTTATCCCTGATTTTTCGTCTATTTCGCCTGGTAACCCTATGTTGAAATTTTTATGATTGTAACCTATTTATAGAAAAATACGTGTGATGCATATTCTACAGCTTACGAAATATTGTAATAGATTAAAGCTGTCGTGAACTAACAGAATTTAAATATATACAAAAAAATACATGTGATGCATGTTCTATAGCTTACGAAATATTGTTACAATAGATTAAAGCTATTGTGAACCAATAGTATTTAAATATATGTAAAATAATGTCGCATTTTTATATCGCTATTTTGGGACACATTTTTCGGACAATTTTCAATAAAGGGGGCGAGAGATAAAATGACATAGCCATTAATAAATAAACTTTT
Organism: Cheiracanthium punctorium; assembly: GCA_038373885.1. Classification (NCBI taxonomy): domain Eukaryota; kingdom Metazoa; phylum Arthropoda; class Arachnida; order Araneae; family Cheiracanthiidae; genus Cheiracanthium; species Cheiracanthium punctorium. Next base: position 88,467 of record JAWZYV010012744.1, on the reverse strand, counting down.
AATGTTTAAATTATGATAATTTTTAAGTACACTATTATAATTAAATACGTTATCTAAATTTCTTTAATTTTTTGCAGTGCAAGTGCATAGTAGTTTACCTATAACTAAGATATTCCCTTTCTTACGTTGAAAAAGTTTTATAATCTATGCATTTAGCGATAAATAAATTTTTATTATTCAGGATGAATTATAAAAAGAAAATTTCAACGAAAGAATTGTGATTTTAAAATTTAAATTACAATTCTACGAAGGAATTCACAAATCTTTTAAGTTTCCACATTCCATTGCATCACTGAGTCTCCCTATTGTCAGTGCACGGGGAGCAAGATGAGCAGTAGTACTGATCATCTTGCGCCCCGCATCTCACTAAAGTGACAGTGCGTCACAGAAATCAAATTTTGGGAACTGATATTTTAGCCCCCGCCTCCAAAATATCTGAATGTCAACCGATGTATTTTGGAATAATGCATAGTGATAGCACAAATATTTTGTTCAATGACGTCAAGTTGGCAGAGTGCAGGAACGAAGCAAAAATAGTGGTAGATCCGTTTTTGATTGAAACTACAATTCACAGAATACACGAATAGATATCCACTTTCAAATTCAAATTATCCACAAGTTTAAAAAATAATTTTTGATAACTGAAGGGTTCTGAGAATTTAGGCCTTTATCTTTGGATTCCGAAATGTGTTTTTAACTATCAACACCCTCCAATTTTCCCATCCTGATAAATTCCTGAGGTATAAAAGCACTGCTGCATCATGAATATTCAGATTACAGGATATTTCCTTCTATTCAAAAGAACTTACATTCAGGTAAGTTATGTTTAAGTTGTTCGTAAAATTTTTTTTTTTTCTCATCGTTTGTAGGAAAAATATTGGCAGGCTTCTCTTAAACTGTTACCTTTTTACCATATTTATTACTAGCCGAAGTACCCGTCGTTGACGAGTTAGTACTGAATGCAAATTTCCAAAAAGCAAGAACTTTCGTCAGCATTGTAGGAGTACGCAGAATAGATGTAGTATGTTGCCAAAGTAAAGAAAGCGAAGTTATAATTTTTATGTATTGTTAAAATATTACAGGTTAGAGAGTAACTAAGTAATATCATTTTTTTTCATTCGCTTTAGTCGTAATTATGTGATGCGCGAACGAATATTTACGCATATTGAAATAATTTTCGCAAAATCTCATCGATATTTTTGAAAAATTTGAAGCCTAGAATTTAAGTTGTGTGAGAACCTTTCATGTCACCCAATTTCGCTTCATTCACTGCAGTCTTTATTTCGTGATGGAACAAAATTTCAGCATTTTAAAACGATTTTCACAAAATCTCAAAATGTAATCAAAATATTTAAAAAATTCAACGCCTATAATTTAAGATTAGCAAACTACCTATCATATCACCAAACTTCGTATCATTCGTATTAGTCGTTATTATGTGATGCTTGAAGAAATACAAACGTATTTTGAGAGAATTTTCACAAAATCTCAAAATCTAATAAAAATGTTTAAAAAATTGGACACTTATACTTTATGTTGAGCAACCATCTATCATGTGACCAAATTTCATATCATTCGCTTTAGTCGTTATTACGTAATGCGTGAAAAAGATTCACTCAGTTTTAAACGATTTTCGCAAAATCTCGAAATCTGATCGATTATTTTTAATTAGATGCTTATAGTTTAAGGTGAGTGATCACCTATCATTTCACCAAATATCATCGTTTCACCTTTGCAGTTATTACGTGATGCGCGAACACAAATTTACGCAGTTTGAAATGATTTTCGCAAAATCCCAAAATCTAATCAAGATTGTTTAAAAATTCGTCACCTATGTTTGAAGTTGAATGACCACCTATCACACACATGACACCCAATTTCATATCATTCGCATCAGTCGTTTTTACGTGATGCTTGAACACAAATTTACGCAGTTTGAAAGGATTTTCGCAAAATCTCAAAATCCAATCAAGATTTTTAAAAAATTCGACGCCTATGTTTTAAGTTGAGTGACCACCTATCATGACACCCATTATCATATCATTCGCTTCAGTCGTTTTTGCGTGATGCTCGAACAAAAATTTATGCAGTTTGAAAGGATTTTCGCAATATCTCAAAATCCAATCAAGATTTTAAAAAAATTCTACGCCTATGTTTTAAGTTGAGTGACCACCTATCATGACCCCCAATTACATACCATTCGCATCAGTCGTTTTTGCGTGATGCTCGAACTCAAATTTACGCAGTATGAAAGGATTTTCGCAAAATCTCAAAATCCAATCAAAATTTTTTAAAAATTCGACGCCTATGTTTTAAGTTGAGTGACCACCTATCATGACACCCAATTTCATATCATTAGCTTCAGTCGTTTTTACGATGCTTGAACAAAAAAAGCGTCACGGACAGAATGACAGCATGGCAGAACGACAGACAGACAAACTTCTTTTTGAGGGTCGCACCGGATTCCCAGGTGCTTGAAACAGATAGAAATCGCAAAATTTTTGAATTCCAAGAAAAGTACAGACAAAAGTCTAATTTTATTTATATAGATTGTTGAAAAATACTCCTGATACAATTCGTGAACGGTTATGTTATGTTATGGCAAACCTACACGAGGGGCATATGCTTACAGCGGGGGCTCAGGCGGAAGACTTTTAGATTATGATTCGTATCTTTCGCTTAAGTACAAAGAAATTTCATCTTGACCCCAAATTACGAAGCATATTATGATTCCATTTACATGAGATTTATTCTATGTAGAGACATTCTGAATACATATACAAGGCATTTCATACATTAAGGATAGAAAATATTCCTTAACCCTTTAACGCGCAGTGTTCCCGCTCTGGGAATACCCAACTCTGACGTTTTGACTGTTGCCAGTCACGAAGAATAGATTTGATTTCTATAAAAATAGTTGCGGGTGACATACTTGCACGAGAATCCTTTACTTTTTAGCACGTCATTTCCCGTAAAAAAATGGTCACGATTATTTTTAACAGCACTGACATCTGCTGAAAAACGGAAGAATGCGAGAACGGCTGTATAGATTGCCCAATGCTGAAAAAAGGGCAGCTGTTGCCATCGCTTGACTCAACTACCAGCGATGACAACCATCGTCGTCAACTACCATCGTCGCAAGATGGTCGACGATCGAAACGTTCATCGCGTGCCACAGATCTAGGACCCTTTTTTGACGCAGCTGGCTGTGCGCTTTTTTCAGCATTGGGAGAGGGTTGCGCCTCAAAGGATTAAACTGCTTAAAGTGAGTATTGTCACGCTTTACATAAAAGAAAACGAGCTTAGTGAAAACTTTTCAATCAGTAAAGCATATTTCAAGATACATGGGTATAGAGAGTAAAATGGGTTTAAAAACAGGCATTTTTATATTCACAGGCTGTTTTGCGTTATTTGTAATGTTAAGCATTCAACATTTTTGTGTTGCTGTATGCAATGCTTTTAGCCCTTTATACGCCAGAAGAAAATTATATAGTAATAAAAGTTTTAAATGCAAAAATATTGTACTTTATTAAGACATGTTTTTTCCCCCCATAAAGGTGGAAGTGAAATGGGTAATAAAAAAAAAATACATTCATTTCCTATTATGACTTACAAATTATTCAAATTTATTATGGCCAGGGTTCTTAGATAAATTATGTTTTTAGATAAATATTGTATTCAGTCATTTCATTGTTGCATGGTAAGTAGTTATTCAATTTTTTTAAAATAAAAAATATAAATACATTTTGTTCTAAAATATTTTTCTTCTTTAGCCTATATTTTCAGAGATTGGTAAGTAATTTTTATGCACATTAAAAATTTTATGTGATGAGTATTTTTTAATATAGCATTAAATAATCCTAACTGTATACTGATTATACCCCATCTCAATGAAACATTTAGAAAGAAAAACATTTTAAAAATTTCTTCCTTTTTACCGAGAAGCTGTTTAGACCTTTTCGTAATTGAAAATCAGAAATGTATTAACTTCTTGAATGCGTTTTGGAGACAAAAGAAGAGAACACGGATTTTATAAGCAGAAAAAAGCTAATATTATGTTTCCGAATACAATAAAAAAACTTTTTAGTGAATTTAAAGCCAACTGTTGTCTGAAAATATAGGCTAATAAAGAAATATCATTTAAATAAAATTTATTTATATTTTGGTAAAAAAAAGCAGCTACCCATTTTACCCCACCATACAACATTTAACGCAAATTATTTAGTCATATATAAAAACAAGATCTATTGCACTTCTTAATTTAATGTTTTTAATGAAAAATTAAAATTCTTACACTGTTAAAACAAGTGGTTCAACGTTTCACCATTATATGGTGCTGAATTAGCTGCATCCTTCCCAAGGAGAAACATTATTCCATTTCTTGGTACTTTCTCCAAGACCATGATTAGGTAGAAGGTTGAACCATGATTTGGTAAAAAGGTTGAACCATGATTTGGTAAAAAGGTTGAACCATGATTTGGTAAAAAGGTTGAACCATGATTTGGTAAAAAGTTTGAACCATGATTTGGTAAAAAGGTTGAACCATTATTTGGTAAAAAGGTTGAACCATTATTTGGTAAAAAGGTTGAACCATGATTTGGTAAAAAGGATGAACCATGATTTGGTAGATAGGTTGAACCATAATTTGAGAAATAATAGAACCATGCTTGTGTAGTAAGTTGCACCATGATTTGGAAAATAGGGGGGAAATCTGTGTCAGATGCAAAAAATTGCATAAATTTCATTCATAAAAATTATTTAGCACTGTAAAAATGTGTATATTTACCAAATATTTTCAAATACTTTACTTATAATTTTTTTTTATATTTACCTTAATTACATATACTTCAATTAAAATTTTTAAAAAAATTATACTTTTTTTTCCCTGAATTAACAGATTTTTAAAAATATATTTTCCATTGATAAGGTATAAAATTAAAGTATTTGAAAATATTTGTTCAATTTATGTATTTTTTTATCAAGAGAAATTTTTATGAATAAATTGCTTGCAATTTTTTAACTCTGGCACTGAGATTTCCCTCTTTATTGTCTGGAGATAAGAATCTTCTATCTATTATCCAATCTTAAATCTAGGAATAAAAGGGAATTACTGTCAAACATCGATTGTGCAATACAAAACTTTTTTGGTGCTATCTTCTTTCTCCACCTGAAATTTGAATATGTTTCATAATAACGGGGTTTACAGTGTCTAAAATTCCTACTTCCATAGAAATTGGGAACATTTGAACATTTAAAGTATGATGCCTCGTTTACATTCAGCTCACTTTTGCGGCAGTAAGGAAGGGAAGTAAGAAATACTAAAATGTAAGCACCCCCTTCTACTCGTGCTGTCTCCCACTCCCTTCTAAACAGATTTTTTTGGGCAAGGCAAACTGCAGCATGAGGGGAGTGAATATTTATACTCAACACGCTCGTTCATTTGGTGCCAATACTAGTCTTTTGACCCTGGGATTCTGATTGCTGTGTGTAAGAAGTGGGTTCGGGAAGGTGAGAAGAAAGTATGGCAGAATGCGAAACCCCCCCCCCCCCCCTCACTGCTACTCTATACTGCTGCAGAAATATTTCCGCGAGCCCGGGAGAAAATGGGAATGGTTGAATGTAAACAGGGTATTACAGTAACTGTTGAAAGTGTTTTTAGATATTAATTATGTATCAAATAATACATGCCAATTATTCTTAGTATTAGATCAATTAGGTACAACTTCTATAAAGGTAGGAATTTTAGAAAAAGTAAAACCTGTTATATTATCAATCCCTATTATAATAATGATAAATCCACAAAAGTGGGAAGTAAATATTTTTTACAATGAAGGAATGATCTTGGTTCGTGTGACATGATCATGCAGCATGTTTATCTGGCATAGATGTTTTTAATTTTATTTTTAAAAACATTTTCATACTTAACATAAAAGTACCCCCCCCCCCCCTTTTTTTTTAAAGTTACAAAAAGCCCTTCCTAAAAAATCAAAAAGCTTTTAATCTTCAAGTTAGATTTCAAATAGTTTCCAAAATCATAAATATCTACATAGAATCACATTTTTAAAGCGGTGCAATGAAGTCTCCTATAGATACGAGTTGACTCATTCCTCCATGTTTTGCTGCGGACTGCTAGATTTAGCACCTCTTTTGGCACATTTCTCGAGAGATAAACTCATGCTGTGAAGCTGAACATGCACACTAGATTCCCCACCAATTTCGTTTTTCTGTCAATTTCAGTAGGAAATTCAAACATTATGCGATTTTAACTACGACAATTCAAATAATTGAAGGCTGAATAGCCATCCATACCCTATGATCTTTTGATTCAAGACCTAAAACAATGTTTTGTAACTTGAAATTGTAAGAACAAAAACTGTCCCATGTTAAAGCAATGGCAGATGTGCAATAAATGGCATCTCTTTGGCAACAAAATATTGAATGCTTCAGCCTGTGTTACAGGAGCTCTAGGTGCAATATGCTTTTATAATCATACTCAATTAGTGAAAATTTGTTGCCCCACCCTAAGAAATACATTAATTTTACACATATATAATAACATTATTAAATTTATGTTAGATAATATTCACGAAAGTCGGAGCTCTGCTGCATGTATTAGCTCTAGAATTGCCACAGCTATATAAGTGGTAACATATGATGCCAGGAAGGAAATGTACATCAAAATTACTTTGAGTCCCAACCTTATAATTTTTTTAAGCTCATGCACAGACAGTGAAAATACAAAGAATACTACAAATATGTTTCAATTAAAGATAAAAATAATCAGCTTACTAACCCTGCCCCCTCTCTTCTTGACATCTTTGTAAGAATGTTTATATACATCCATAAATTTTTTAAATCAGATTAATCACTTGTATTCGACAACAATTTAAGGCATAAAAAAACAAACAAAACCCAAATGAGTTATTTTCAATTTTTTATTAAATATAAGAAATATTAAATTTAAAACAGTAGTAACATTCACACACTTTTATTGTACAATAGGCAAGATGGATTTCTTAAGCACGTAAATCCATGAAAGTGTATCTAAATGTTATGAATAAGTACAATTTAATGAACGTTCTTTAGTAAACTAAGAGTTATCATTTACACACAATAACTAGTAAAGAATGATGGGGGGAAAAAGTTCTTTCTTTTTACTTTTATTAAATTTAAGACAAACACTTAATTTAAACCACCAGTTTTATAATACAATAAGGTGGTGGTTGTCAATGTGTCAAAGTGTCACACAATTTTATACTACCATTGGCAAAATAGAATTTTTAACAAGTAGAAAAAGACAATTTAATGTCTAAATAAAATTACTTTGTCTGAGACACACTTAAAATAATAGCAATATACAACGTGTCAGACAGACATTGCAAGTCTGATGAAGGATTTCAGAAAAATTGCAATTTCTGAACAAATTCTTAACAGGCCTAAGAAAATAAAGAAAATTTCAGAGAGTTGACACGTCTGTCATTCAAATTACCAATATATGGCTGCCATTGCCTAGTCACACTATATCTACATCACAATATCTAGTACTTTTTCCAGGAAAAATTACATTTCCAAGTAAAAAATATATTCAAAATACTTTGTTGAATGAATTATTCTTTTGTATTAAATATCAAATACTTTGGAATTATTGTCATGGCCCTTTTATATTTATACAATGATAAAGGATAAATATCTATAAATCAAAGAGATTCAAAATTTTGACACCTATTGGATTTTTCAGTTTAAAGGCTCTTATATGAAAAATTGTGCTACTAATAAATGTTCGACAAATAAATTTTGTACATGAACCTTTACGAAGAATTATTAAAATTTTATCAAAAACTGGTTCATCTTTATCAAAACCAGATATAAAGCAATGCCTCTTTTGTAAGCAATTCCATTTATCTGTACCTTTGATAACTAATAAAAATTTTCACACCCTACAAGTAATTGTTTAATTTCTGCTGAATATCTGTTCACATTAATAAGTTCACTCCCTGAAACTATATAGCTTTTTCCTACAGATCTTGAATACTCCAAATTGTAATAGCACTGCATTTGCTGTAACAAAATCATCTGACTTCCTTTTTTGCCTATTTAATTTTACTTCTAAACATGAATCCTCTTGGCGGATTTTTTTTAAGCTTATTAAAAGCTTTATTTCCCACCCTGCAGTACCCGAACCTACCAACATTTTTTAAATAGGGAAATTGTGAGACAAGAGCATCACAAATTTCTAAGCGTTCTGCTTTATTTGGATAGCACTTAAATTTGTATGCATAGCTAGCCAAATGGCTCACAAGCTCTGACGACAAACTCAACAATTTTTCATTAGTGAGGGCCTCTGCTAAAGGCTTTGAAAATTCACTAATTGACAAATTTATTTGATGTGGCCATTGAGGTTTTAAGTTTAGCTGTACAGTAACATCTAAGTTTTTGCATGTTTGCTCTAACAAATCCTGAGTTAGAAGCGCATTTGAAAAAGGGGGGTTATCAGGACAATCTACTACTTTTTCTTGGATTGTATCTATTAAAGATGTAAAAAGTGGGCTATATGTTGCCTTAATAGGACAATCTATAACTTTAATGGTTTCTCTATCTTTTAGAGATGACATTTCTTCAACATCTACATAAGTTTTGAAATCTGGATCATAGCCAGTGATCGCGATAACGCCTCTAGATGCGTATTTCATGCTTTAGAAATTCAGAATACGCCTTAAAAATTTCGGAATGCGTATTTTTACGCATTGCTTTTCCATATAAAATTAGGTATATTTTGATAAATAATTATGATTTGTTGATTTTAAATTTAAAAATCCAATTATTGCACCAGTTTTTGTTCAACTGACATTTATGTACCTTGACGTATAATTAGTTATTATTTATATGTCAAATGCAATTTAATTATGTATTTGAATATTTAGCATAATTGTTCGTTGTTTAATTACTCCTTTGGAAAAGAAAATACTCTTTCTAAAAAGGTTAAGAAGTATTTTTACTCTTCTGAAAAAATCCTAGATCGATCACTGATCATAGCGTTGAAGAAAATAATCATCTCTGTTAAGCCCAAAGGCGGACTGCAAGACATCATAAATTTGTGCACCCTCACCCTGTAGGAAGGATGATGCCTTGATACATGTGAAGTAAACAAGGAGAACACAGAATACTCTTTTTTGCAATCATTTAGAGGACACAAAATTATGTCATGATTTTTAAAATGTGAAATAAATTTTGAAAGCAAGTAAGTTTGGAAATCACAGCTATTACATATTAATTTATTTACACATAATGAGTTTAAAGGTAGAAGCGTAAACAAATGCTTCTTAAATTTTGAAAAACTATTAAATGTTAACGGACAGTCTCTCAAACCACAAATATAGTTGAAGTTTGGATTATGTCTGTGAAAATTTCTTGTGAGACTTAGATATAAATAGATACAGTGGAACCCCGATCTATCGTTCCCGCATTCATCGTTTTCACGTATTGATCGTTTAATTTATATGGTCCCTGCACAAGTTGTATTTAAATAACGTTAACGAAACCCGCATTTATCGTTCGTCAAAAAATCCTTTTACTGCGTTGATCGTTGTAAAATATTTCTCCTGACCAAAATGAAAGCGAAATTCAGATGTATCCATATAGCATACAAACTTATTTATTTTCTGGTATGACTTCTTGGGTTGATAATGGTGTAGATGAAGAGTTGTTACATTATGCAGAGCATGTGGTGTGAAATTTAGCGATTATATTTCCTTTAATATAGACGTAGCGACGTATCCTAAGAATGGAAGAAATGTGTGGTGATGGAAAATATAAAAATAATGGCGAAGAAGCAGAGAGTAATATTCCTGCCGATGAGACAGCCTACACTAGTGCCAAGTTTATCGAATAAAATTACAGTATTTCGAATTGTATGAACTTTTATATACAAACATGAAGACACAGAAAAGGCGAGAAAAATATTGTAAATCTTTAAATTTTTCGGTTAATTAAAAAAATTAAGGAAAAACTCAGTGTAAAATTACTGATTTTTCAGAAATAAATATCACTTAATTTTATTCAACTCTCCAATTTGTTTCTTTTACAGTTTAGTAACAAATTAGTATTTTTGGTATGAATATATTGTGTGCATTCATAAACATTGTTTTCTTCGTATTTTGTCTTAACCCGCATGCATCGTTTTTTTTTCTACGCACCCCTTGAGAAACGATAGATCGAGGTTCTACTGTAGTAACAAAATTTCTACTACATTTAAAACAATTAAACATTTTTAAGGAATAAATATTTCTCAAAGAGTGAAATTATTTAAATTCTGTAGGCAAAATTTTTGGATTTTTTTTTTCCATAAATACATCAGACAGACAAAAAGGAAAAACTCTGGAAAAATTTTAGCAAGATTTTGAACATTCATTTGCATTCTGTTAGAAAAACATTTGAGCAATAATAATACTTACGAATTTCAAGTACTACAAATATTGTAACTGCAACAAAAGTAACATTTTTCTTTAAATAAACAGAAAAAAAATTAACATTATTTTTTTTACCAACTTACTGTACAAAGTAAGTACTTTAGGGGGTACTTTACCACAATTAATTTTCAAGCAATAATTCTGAATAAATATTAAAGTGCCATAAATTTCTTTGGGATATGATATACAGTTAAGAGCCAAAAATCCGCAAACGTCCGAAATCCTCACTCCTTCTCCGATGTAAATAATGAAATTTGCAGTCATCCGCCAGTGATGAAATTGTTGAAAAGTGTCTTGAATCCAAAGATAAATATGATTCTGATGATGATGATAAAAACTTTAGTAATAACAATATTAATAAAATCCGTTTAATAAAAGTTTAAAGTTTGGAGTAGAATACCTTAAATTTTTAGAACAGTAAAGTTCTGTAACAAAACAAGAATTAATGATAATATACAATTTGCAAAAACAAATAAATAAAAGAAAGAAAGAAAAGGAAAAGAAAAAAACTGAAAGCAGAAAAAATAACATTTTAAAACAAATCACCATAGAACATGCTTTCAAAATTAGAAAAAGGAAATATTGAAACCATTTGCTTTGCTAGTCTTCACATATTTTTTTTCTTTTTTCTCCTATGCTTTTGTATTTAATGTGAAAATATAAGTTAAATACTTTTGACTGTGCTTTTATTTCATTGTAATTGTATTCTACTTTTTTAAAATTAGAAATGTAATGATTTATCTTTTATGGCCCGAAATCCACAAAATCCTAAAATCCGCACAAGTCATGGTCCCAAGCTGTGTGGATTTCTGGCTCTCTACTGTATTTAACATATAATAAAATGATAATAATAGACAAACAGCTGCAATAAAGTCTTTTGTCTGCACTAAGCAACGGTTTTCTGCGACAACACAGAAATTTCCATCAGTTACACTGCCAAGTGAAAATATCCTCGGAAATGCAGATTGAAATTCTGTATCAAAGCTTGAGACCTAAAAGAAAAATAATAATATTGTTGATTCCCTTTCTAAAAAGAAAAAAAATGAAAAGAAAATTGAAACAATAGCACTAGAATGACTTTAAAAGGGGTATGTCTTTCTCCTGAAACAGTACACTCTCAAGTTAAAGTTGCCCTATCTCTCTGCTAAATATTTAAAATTAGATAAAAATTATATTTGATTTTTATTTTAAATTCTAGAATACTTGCTTTATCATGATAAATTATCCCTCATTACTTTGTTATTATTCAATTTATGTATTTAAAAATTAACTTTAAACTTTTTACTTATTCATGGAAGTGTCAAGTACCATAAAAATCGGGAGAAGGGCCGTGGCTCATACGAAAAAAAAGTTAAACTTTTTCAGGGTGAGGCCCATCTGATATTTCCCCCCCCCTCCAACTTTAAAACATTTTCTTGTATTTTTCACTCACTACTGTATTGATGCATTAATTTAAAAGAAAAAGAAAACCAAACCTTAAATCTATGACTGCCTAATTCCCTTTTTCCTCAAATATTTAAATCATTTGAGTTTGCTCTATGCCTGTTTGATACACTTTCTCGGATGTGAAAAACCTGGAAAGGTACATGGGGCTAGAAACACCAACATCACACATTTGATTGGCTGACAAGTTTCATTTTTAAACACACCAGTTTTTATAGTAACTGCATCATTAATTTAGAATATTATAGCACCAGATTCTTGTACTATTTTCTATTTGTTTATTACAGCCCTTGTTTACATTTTTACTGCTGCGGCCCTTACGCCGGTGTGGCCGTTTTGCCAGTTTTTACGGTATCATGATGCTAAACGAAACATACACAAATGCTAAAAAGAAAAATTAAACTTTGCTTTTTAAACTAGCATCAATTGTTTTTTTAAAGCGACAACTGCTTACACATTCTTACCGATTTAACAAAGTACTGCATAGGTTCTTTTAGTAAATAAGGGAGAACAAACAAGCCCATTTTTTTAACAGCAGTAGAAGTATCCTCAACTTCTCTCAAACAATTGATAATTGCATTAGTGTCATCTCTTTCATCTTTCAAATTTTTTTTGGACTGGAAAATCTGAAACAGATGAGCACCATGACGTTCTGCAAAAGAAAAGATTTCTTCTCTGATATTAACCGAAGAAATTCTTCAAACTGCTGCTCCTCTTGGAAGAAAAGTGGATACGCTTCAATTAAGCTGTCCACAGTTGCACGATTGTTTATTGAGCTGTGCCTAAATGAGTATGTTATGGCCATAAGTGCATTGATTTTTTTTTTTTTTTTTTAATCCTGAAAGGAAATACTTTTCTTGGACTCCTCAATCATTCCAGATCTGTGAAGGCTTTGTGACAGCTCCGTTTCCCCCTCAACATGATCAGGAGTCCAGTTAATTTCTTTCTCGGGATTTAATTTAATTCTCTTGGGGGTAACAAAATCAACTGATTTCCTTTTTTGCCTATTTAATTTCAATTTATTCTTTTCAGTAATTGCATCATGTGCAAACAAAAATTTACACATTTTGAAAAAAATCTTAAAATCTATAGAAAATTTTGAAAGAGATCCATTAGTTTATGTTAATGATTACATATCTGTATACCAACTTTTTATTTCATTCGCTGTACTTGTAGTTCATGTATGAACAAAAATTTAAGCATTTTGACTAAATTTTCACAAAATTCTAAAATCGTGAAAATATTTTATGTTCAGGTTGAGTAACCACCTATTAATATGTCAAATTTTATTTAATTTGTATTCAGTCGTTATATGAGTGAACTAAAATAAGCATCACAGACAGAATGACAGGTACTTTTTTTTTAATGGTTTTCCAGGTGCTTAAAAGGGATAAAAATAGAAAGAGGTGTACATTTTAAGTTAATGTACAGTAAAAAGTTTTGTACAGATATAGGAAATTTGACTGAATATAGGATTTTTGTAAAATATAGGACGTTTTTGGCAGTTTAAAAAAATATATTAGAAATATAGGATATATAGGACGACTGAGAGCCAGCCCTGTATCTGAAATAATAATTAATTCTTAATGTGATTTTTCCCAGTGAACATCGCTACCCCTAAGTAAACATAGCAGTTGCAGTCGACATGAGGTGAATTTTTCTGACTGCATATTATAGCACAGTTCTTCATAAGATGAAATTTTGTTCTCGTAACAAACTAGAATTAGCACTTTTTTTTTAGCCCAACTCAATAAATATTTTTGAAATTATATAAGTACATTAATCGAAAACAAAGCTTATATCTATTACTATAATCAAGAAACCATGCAGAAATTCATAATTAACTCACAGATTACTATGGCTCTGGATACAACCAATTTGTGCTAATAGATTAGAACTTCTTTAAAAATTCACATATAAATACTAAAAGGATTAAAAATATACATACATTATCGATACATACATATACAGAAAACTTGGTATATTGGCTCTGAATACAATAAATTTGTGTTAATATTCTTATTATATTAAAACTCATTTTAAGAATTCACATATAAATACTAAATGAAATAAAAATATACATACCTAATCGGCTCCAAAGTACAGTTTGCAGCACTGTAACATACAACACACGTTGTCAAAATCAAAACAGTTTTTTTTCTTAAATACCATGCATGCCTATAGAATCTGAAAAAATCTGATGTGTCCAACACATGACTTCCTTGCACGTCCATTAGATCAAAAATATTTTCGACGCACTTCCTCTAAATTTATTTGTTTGAAAGAGATAAAATATCAATAATAGTAAGGTTTAGCAATTTCTAGCCAAATATTTCGATATCGCCAAGCTGAGTTCAATTTGAAAGATTTCCTTCTGACACTTTATTTGGCGATATTTCACCAAAAGCCGACAAACTTGAGATAGTCAGCGAGATTTTGGGGATAGCCAAAGTAGTCAGTGAGCACAGACCTTCAATGAATTGAATGCATCTATACACCTCAATGTATTCAAAGTCATTTGGCTCACCATGTAAATAAATTCTCAGTCGATTGCTGTCAAAAAAGATATTGAAAACAGTTAGATATTACAATAGTTCTAAATACAAAGTTAAAAAAATCTACGGGTTAAAGTTTTAGAGTTATACAAAATAGGAAATAATTTTTGGCGCCAAATTTGGCGATATTTCGGCGAAACTCGTCAATGTCGACGACATTTGGCGAGATTTTAAGCATAAACCAAACAATGACAGATTATCGCCAAATTTGGCGATATTTCGCCAAAACTCGCCAAGAACGATGACAAATGGCGATACTTTGGGCATGGACGAAATGACTATCGCCAAATTTGGCGATATTTCGCCAAAACTCGCCAAGTTCGAGGACAGACGGCGAGATTTTGGGCATGTACCAAACAATGACTGTCTACAGTTGTGTTATAATGAAGATGTCCATAGACATTAAGGTACTGAAATTCTTTTCGGTGGTCCTGTAAATAAACTGTCCAGTAGATTGGAACCAAAAATCGAGATGCACAACTAGATGTTACAACATTCTTATATATGAAATTTCATAATAGTTTTTGAGATTTGAGAGTTAAATATGCACACACGTACACCAAAAGACTTTTGGCATAGTTCTTGAGGGAGGCACGTGACCGTGGTCGGACCATTACCTAACTTATGTGGTAGGACGGTATTGTGCTTGAAATGGATGAATGCCCCTAAAATTGCTATTGACCGTAATGTATTGGAAATCTTTTGAGTGTTCCTGTAGCAGAACTATAAATGATAAAGACACTTTTTTTAATAGAGAAATTCATTTTCTAACTCTTTACAGCATATATCACTTCTGAGTCGTTTGAAATAGCCCAATACCTCTAAAAAACGCTTTGATGAATTTCGGCCCATAGAGCGTAATGTATTTCGAATCTTTTGGGCGGTCCTGTAGATAAACTATTCAGTCGAATGGAACCGAAAGGGGAGGTGCACAACTAGATGTTACAACAATCCTAAATATAAAGTTTCAACATTGTACGCCTAACAGTTTTTGAGATATGCGAGTTTAATGAATTTCGGCCCATTGAGTGTAATGTATTTCGAATGTTTTGGGCAGTCCTGTAGATAAACTATCCAGTCGAATGGAACCAAAAGGGGAGGTGCACAACTAGATGTTACAACTATCCAAAATATGAAGTTTCGACATTCTACGCCTAATAGCTTTTGAGTTAGGCGAGTTTAATGAATTTCGGCCCATAGAGCGTAATGTATTTCGAATCTTTTGGGCGGTCCTGTACATAAACTATCCATTCGATTGCCACCAAAAGGGGAGGTGCACAACTAGATCATAGAACAATCCTAAATATCAAATCTCAACATTCTACGACCAATAGTTTTTGAGATATGCGAGTTACATACATACGTACGTACGTACGTACGTACGTACAGACGGCATGGAAAAACTGGCCACAGTAGACTCGCCACTGGTCAAAATGAGTTGCAGACGCGTTAATATGATCGTGCATGCTAGCCTACGATGAGATGCATCGAAAAAATTTTTAAAATTCAATTTAGAGGTAGTCAAAATCGGTTTTTATGTCGAAATTTGGCCCCCAAAATTTTTCGGGATCACATTACTTCCTTATACTACGTACAAGGAAGTAATAATAGGATAGTGCTGTTATAGAGTGTAAAGAAATTTAATTTCAACTTTGTCAAAGAAATATAAAATATAATACATCAATCAAAATACACAGGGAATAAACTACTCATATCTAAAAATATATATAAAGAGAACTTACAACATTCAAATTCAAATAATACCTAATTTTATATCCAAAAGAACTTTTCTTAATATTATACAGCTTTGAAATTTTTACCTTATTTGTACATAAGTAATAAGCATAACATAATGAACTTTTATTTATGTAATTTCTTAGAACAACTACAGATGCGTTATTTCAAATCAAATGTATTCAAGCAGTAGCGTAGCCAGAAATATTTTTGAGGCATGGCTGACAACTCAAAAATTAGAATGCAGTACAGCTTATAAAAATTGATATAGCATATACAGGGCCTGAAATTTCAGCTTGGAATATACTTGCCAAAAAAATAATGTATTCGCCACAAAGTTGAGTTGCCGTATTTTTTACTTTTTATGTATTTTGGGATTTTTTTCTAATTAAGAAATGCTAGAAATATGCCAAGTTATTTTATATAATAAAATGGTCTCATTGTAATTGAAAATCATTTTAATGTATTGTATTTGAGATTTCATAAAGATTGTAGTATTTATGAACATAAATGAAGAGCCAATTAAAAAAAAAAAAAATTTCGCTTTTAAAGGGTCATATCTAATACGAATTTGTGTATATTTGCCTGTCAGAACTAAAGTACTACCACTAGTTAGTGGCATCATCTGGATGAAAGTTTTTAACATCTGGCCCATTTATATGGATATAGTTAAAAAGATCGTTCATAGTGCTTGTTGATAATGCATTCCTATATGCAGTTTTAATTCGGTTAAAAGCTGGGCTGCGCAAAACGTGAAGAGAGAATGCATAGGCATAAAGGGCACTTCGCTTTAATTGTTCTGCTGAACATATCGTTTTTTTTTTCTTTTTCTTTTAAAGGATAAATGGTATGTGAAATTGTATCTTTACATACTTTCTACATCCGGCTGTGTCAACTTTTTTTTTCCATGTATGAACATGAACTCCATCCATAATTAGACCAAATTCGAACTCACCAACAGCGAGTCGGTGAGTGGAAATTTCGTGCCCCGACACACACACACACACACACACACATATATATATCTTTGGGGAGGGAGGGTGAGGGCGACACCAGAGAAAGGAATATCCCCTTGAATTTTTGCCTGAATATTTTTGCATATAAAAATGAATTAAAGAAAACAAAGGAAGTTCTAAAAAATCATAAATCGAGTATAAAACCTTTAATATTGGAAATACATACTTTTTAAAAAAAATGGCTTAGGTCCATAGCTGAACTTAAAGTTCATGAAATTAAGGTAAACTTTCAAATGTACCATCATAGAGATTAGTGATGTACCGAGTAGCAGAATACTCGACATTTACTACTCGGACTGAGTGTAGTGTTGGGAATTAAAAACACACTAAATGTTCAATGATAATCGGTGTCTGTCTGCTGTAGCTCCAGAAAGGATTTTACAGCAAGTTCTGTTGCTGAGTCTCGGGAGATGGAGTAAATTAAAAACTGAGAGGTGGCTTCTATCTTTGAATCAAATAAGTCCACAGACGAGTTAACGGATGTGAAAAGCGAGGGGAGGTAAGAGATCACGCATGGAAGCACCAAATTGCATGAAAAACAAAGAAAATCAAATTTATTTGCAAATGAAAACTATTCAAAACTGACATGGATTTCACAAAAACTTCTTTTCCTTAAATAAGAGCATCTAATTCGAAGTAGCAAATTATTTTCCCAGAAAGCTTCATAGGCCACAGAGGAAGACATCGAGGGCCGCAGGCAGCCTGTAGGAAACCCTTAGTGTAAATCAATGAGAAGGAATAGCTGAAATAAGCATTAATTTCTAAATAAGAGGATGAGCTACTAATTATTGCTACCTTGGGTAGTCTCATAATAGTTGCATAGATGGCGTGCCAAATTTTTGAGTGCATATAGTACAGTGTTCTATGAGGGTGTTTTTTTTGAAGGGGGTGGGTGAGGAAGGGCAACCATTACATATTTTTGAAATTATCTAAGTCATGAAAATTCACTGGAATATTAAACTTTATTTATTCATTAGTATTTTTCATTAGGCATGACTTTTCAGAAATGTTTTGTTCGTTGATTATTACATCATATATTTTGCAAGAAAAATCTGAATTTTAACATTTAGCAGAATATTTAACAGTATGGATACTGAAAGTTTATGCCTTTCTGCTGAATACATTTACCCCATAATTGTAAAACAAACCCCCAGACAATAGGGTTGGCTGTCCGGCCAGGCTAATCGCAGACGTACGGTAACCCAAAACAAAGCTTGCATGCATTGCAGGAATAATTCTGTAAGCAGGGGCAGGTTTAGTAGGCGAATTTCTTTTTTTTTTAACGTCTATATACAAGAAAACATAAAACCAAAGCTACAATACACTTATCTAAACAGCTTATTAAAACCTTTCTACACATATTTCAAATGAAATATAATACAAATTGAACATAACCAAAACACTACCTCTACACTGCCCCCGCTTACGGAATTTATCTCGTACTTAAGTGATCACAACAAACCAGATACAGGATTAAGCACCCGGCAAGAAGCAGCACACTTGTTATATTTTGGCTCTGAATTCAATAAATGTGTGGAAAACATAAATCTTAAATAATATAAGGCGAAAAATTCACATCTAAATACTAAAACGATAAAAAATACACATACTTTTTTGATTGTCAGAAATCATATAGGCAGCTACATGCGGCACAGTCGTATTTAAGCTCTAAATACAGTAAATTTGTGTTAATATTCTTATTAGGTCAAAACACATTTCAGAATTCACATATAAATAATAAATGAATGAGAAATATACAATACATACTTTATTGGGCTCCAAGAAGAGATTATGCAGACACGAATTCAGACACCTTCACCTTCTTGCTAGCCCTAACGCGAACGGTCGCGGATGCCGCTGTTGCTGTGTTGTGTTTCTCAATGGTTGGTTGGTTTATTTCGATCGCTGAACAGCGGAGAAAATACCGAATCATGGTGTAACTTCGAACCATACTTCAAGTTGAACCAATAATTCTTGTTTTTGTAAAAGTGATCGCACCATCTTTTGGTAACTCTGTTTACTTTTCACCAATGCATGGTACAACGTTGAACTGATAGTTTTAACAGTGTATAGCCTTTCCAATACATTCACGTAGTTCCCAAACAGTAGTCCGATTTTTGACAAGCAATCGTATACTTTTTTAAATGGTTAAAAAAAAAAAACCTTATTCATTTATGCGATTTTGAGTTGTCTTGGTGTATCATTTTCCATATCCTAGATGTGTTATTATACCGGGTGATTCAAAATAGATGTTAAAGCGATTATCTTTTAAACATAAGTAATCAAAACGTACTTTCAATTTGAAAAGATTCAGATATGGCAATTTTTTTAATTTTTTTTTTTACTAGGGCTGTATAGATATTGAAGTACGAAATTTAATTTTTTTCCCCTCTTTTCCCGTCGCTTATAGTTGGAAAAAATGTTGCTAGATGTCTAATAATGGAAAAATTCCATACTTCTGAGTGAAATAGTTACCGAGATATCGCAAGTTATAAATTTTAGCATTTGTCGTCAAATACTAAGGGAATGTCTCAAAAGTGAGAAAAGTAAAATTCCTTTTCAACTGACATTAATTTATGCTAGTAGTCATTCGACAGGTACTTTTGACTCCTGGAAATCCTATTTTAGCTAGAATTTTCTAGTAGTCAATGTTTGGCAGTTTCTAGTGAAAGTTAACCTACACTATTACTTTATCATTCTCTACTGCACTTTGAAATTGCTTCTCTAGAGGGGTGACGCAAATATCGGGTGACCCCTTAAAAAAGGCAAAATTATCGATAATTTTATAACTCAGGTCTTATGAGTTCAGGTGAAATTGCACCTACTAATCTAACTCTGGTCCAGAGCCTTATTATCGCATGGGCAAATCGGGACTTTGCCCAGGGCCCCCGCTTGAAAGGGCCCCCAATTTCAAATATTGTTCTGAAATATATTTTTTTATATCAAAATTTTATGAAAAATAAAACAAGTTTCATAGATGGATAAAAATAATTTAAGTTTATACTTTGATGTTTTAAAAATGTAAAAATTATAGCGTTTGATTTAAAGTACTCCATTACTTCAAATAAAATGTACCAAGATTTTTACATTATAGAGGCCTCATCATGACATAGTGGTTATGTCACTGGAAATGGTAGACGGGTGGAATGTGAAGGTCCCCGGTTCGGGTCTCATCGCGCGTCCGTCGACCTAACCGTTCGGAGTTTTCCGTGGTTTTCTCCGAAACTTAGCGTAATTACGGGTTAGGACCCCTTCGAAAGACCCCCCACAGAGGGCATCCCACCTATAGGCCTAGATCCCTCGTGCAGGTAATTGGCCTTAATCCCACCACACACATAGATGGGGGCCCAAAATTCATCAATGCCCGGGGCACTGGTAGTCATAATCAGGCTCTGCACTGGTCTAGTCGCTAAGCTCCGTTCCCGTAAGAACACGGAAAGTGAAGCAACACCGGCTTATAGCTAGTGCTTGAATGGGTGAAAACCTCACTCGACTGGGCTGCTGTCTAATCGCGTGCGCTAATCGCAACTGGTGCACGTAAAATCTGTTCGTGGCTCCAATGTCCTCCGTGTTCAAACAATACCTCTGGGGATGAAGATTTCAGGTGCTAGGTCTCTCATCTGGAACCGGTTCAAAATTAGGATCCCACTCATAGGAAGCAATGTTCGTCTGCTTAATAGGCCTACCATTCTGCAAATACTAATATCTGCGGCTCTCTTAGAGGTCAAGCCTCCAATAAGCCGCTCACTCAGCCATTAGAAAGAAAGAAAAAAAATTGAATACATTTAATTGGCATTTTCCAAAAAAAGGGATAATCATTTAACATTTACCGACTCATAGTGGGTCCCCTACAGTAAAGAATTTATTCGCTTGTAAACAGACGCCAACGCAGAAGGTAAAGTGGTGTAAATCGTCAATTTTATCATGGAATACCGCGTTGACTATTGCACTTAGAGACATGGTATTTTTTAAATTAATTTTCTGTCCCACAGTGGTCTGGGCGCTAAACTCCGTTCCATTAGAACACGGCAAGTGAAGCTTAGCCAGTGCTTGGGAGGGTCAACTTCCTCTCGGCTCGACTATTGTGGGACCGTGTACGCTAATGGGAGCTGGTGCACGTAAAATCTGTCGTGGCTCCAGTATCCTCCAAGTTGTTAAACGATAGCTCTGGGGGTGCCGATTTCAGGGGGTTGGTCCCTCCTCTGGAATCGGTTCAAAATGACCACTGGGGTAACCTAATCAGAGGACCACTGGCTAAATCGTACTTCCTACCACTGGGGCCCTAAAAATGGAAGGCGAACGCCCTCTGCCCATCGCCTCCCTTGGGGGGGGGATCTGGCACCGCCGTTTGCGGTTCTCGGGGAGCATCAGATATAACAACAATTAATTTTATTAGACGCAGACAGAGCAGCATGTTTCTAAATATAAATGATAGGAAAGGAAGGACCGTATAAAAATTAAATTATGTATTTTTTGATACACATACAGCCCCTATCGCAAAAAATTGCCATATCTGAAATCTATTCTTTATTTGACGAACTTTTCTAATTGAAAGTACGTTTCCATCATGTACAGTTTAAAAGATAACCAGTTTAGCATCTAAAGGGCTTTCCGATAGGGATGATATAATTTTAAATGGTTTGAATAACAACACTGCGTATTCCTTTTGGGCATTTCTCGTGTCATTTGTGTTTAGTATGCTATGCAATTTAATCATGAAAAGATGCACGCTTGGAAAACGTTTCGAAATTATTAAGTTATTTTATTCAAGTAAGTGTTCATATGTGAATACTGAGAGAAATTTGACAAGAAATCATTGGCGTCATTCCCAGACAGCACATAAGCTTAAATCAAGCTTGAGATTTGGCTTGGCAATGCAAGGTTGGCTTAAGCTGGATTTTGACTTGCAAAGTGCGGTGATGGCGCCATCTGTGAAAGAGAATGGACATTAATTGTCTAGCGTCCTCAAATTTGTTGAAAGTTCGTAAAAGATGTGTTTTAACGGGGATGGGTTTTTTTATTACCAGTGCCATATTACCGGCAGGGCAAACGGGGCAACTGCCCAGGGCCTACAGATTTTAGGGCCCAAAAACCTTACATCTTACACTTTTGTAATTTTACAATAAAATTACAAAGGATAAAAAAAAATTCAGAAGTTAAATAATTTTTTAATTATAAAGTATGAACAATGAAAATAATTCAAATTTACATTTGTATAAATTAATTTAAACTTATTTTTAATTCTTCGAAATGCTCTATATCGATATAGCATACCAATATATGTAGGAAAATAACTAACCACATTTGTAAAGAGAATTTTTAGCGTTAAAAAATAGCAAAATTTTTCAATTATTTGTTATTATAAGAAATGTTTACTAAAATGACTAAAGTGTTTGTATTCCATACATGTTATGTTAGCAACTGTGATATAGCATTTCGAAGTAACGTTTAACTATCTGTTTCTTTGATTTCAGATTACTTAACACAAAATTTGTGTTAAGTAAGTAAACCCCTTCTATATTTCCAAATATCGAAATTCTTCAAAATAAAATACAATTATACTACGAAATTGATTTCAAAATCAGTCGTTTGTCTCGATTTTGGCCAGCGGCAGTATTGCTCATGAGTGTTGCAAAAGTTTTAAAACATGTGTTGCTCTTAAGTTTATATTATGTTTATTTCCCTATTAGTAGAGTCTCTAAATCATACATAAAATTATTTTAATTTTGATGCATCCCATGGAAAAAACAAAAAACAAAAACAAATAACATATCGCCCACTTATCAATCTGGCCAGAAAACAGCTTAATAATTCACTTCAAACTTTAGTCATAGCTGCGCAAGGCTCAGGTGGCTGAATGGATAACGCGCTCGGCTGCTAATCGAAAGGTCCCGGGTTCTATTCTAGCCACGGACACTCGATGGAAACAGATTAAAATAACTTAAAATTACAGCATAACGGGGGAAAATGCGCGGAAAAATAAAGTATGTGGGGCGCGTTCGCCAGCGGGCGCCTCGTGTATTTAGAAAATTTTTTTAAGCTTGAAATGTCAAGCATGATTCAAGCTTGAAATGTCAAGCTTAATGCAAGCTGGTCAAGTGTAAACTAGAACACTTGATTCAAGCTTGCATCAAGCTTAATTCAAGCTTATTGACTTGATAAATCAAGCTTGCTGCAAGTTTGATGCAAGTTAGCTGTGCTGTCTGGGTTATTCAGTTCTTGTGATTGAACACCTTTTTCTTTCTTTGCGGATACGTTAAGTCTCATTTTTCAATTCCTATTATTAGCTCACACTCTCCCTATATTTATCTAGTACAAATTTTCAATCGTTAATAAAATACTTTTTTATTCATCCACTCAAGTTCAAGTAAATTTTTTTTTGACTTGTAGTGCATGACACTGGATGTTAATACAGTTTTGGTTCCAATCGACTGGATAATTCATCTACAGGACCGCCCAAAAGATTGGAAATACATTACGCTCAATGGGCCAAAATTCATTAAACTGGCATAGCTCAAAAACTATTAGACGTAGAATGTTGAAACTTTATATTCAGGATTGTTGTAACATTTAGTTGTGCACCCGCCATTTCGGTCCCATTCGACTGGATAGTTTATCTACAGGGCCGCCTAAGAAATTTTCAATACATTACTTTCTATGGGCAGAAATTCATTAAAGCATATTTTAGAGATATTAGGCTAGTTCAAACGACTCACAAGTGATATATGCTGTTATGGGTTACAAAATGAATTTTTCCATCGAAAAAAATGTCTTTATCATTTACTAGCTGAAGTACCCGTCGTTGACGGGTTAGTGAATGCAAATTTCCAAAAAGCAAGAACTTTCGTCAGCATTGTAGGAGTACACAGAATGGATGTAGTATGTTGCTGAAGTAAAGAAAGCGAAGTTATAATTTTTATGTATTGTTAAAATATTACAGGTTAGAGAGTCACTAAGTAATATCATTTCATATGCTTTAGTCGTATTTATGTGATGCGCGAACGAATATTCAAGCATATTGAAATTATTTTCGCAAAATCTCAAAATCTAATCAATATTTTTGAGAAATTGGAAGCCTAGAATTTAAGTTGAGTGACAACCTACCATGTTAACAAAATTGCGTTTCATTCCCTGCAGTCTTTTTTTCGTGCTGTTGGACCAAAATTTAGCATTTTAAAGCGATTTCCACAAAATCTCAAAATGTAATCAAAATATTTTAAATATTCAACGCCTATAAATTAAGATTAGCAACTACCTATCATATCACCAAATTTCGTATCATTCGTAGGTCGTTAGTCGTTATTACGTGATGCTGGAACACAAATGTACGCACTTTGAAAGGATTTTCGCAAAATCTCAAAATCCAATCAAGATTTTTTAAAAATTTGATGCCTATGTTTTAAGTTGAGTGACCACCTATCATGACACCAAATTTCTTATATAATTCGCTTCAGTCGTTTACGTGATGCTTGAACAAATATTCACTCAGTTTTAAACGATTTTCGAAAAATCTCGAAATCTGATCGATATTTTTTAATTAGATGCTATTAATTTAAAGTGAGTGACCACTTATCATTTCACCAAATATCATTTTTTCACCTTTGCAGTTATTACGTGATGTGCAAACACAAATTTACGCAGTTTGAAACGATTTTCGCAAAATCTAATCAAGATTTTTTTAAAAATTCGACGCCAATGTTTCAAGCTGAATTACCACCTATCATGATACCAAATTTCATTTCAATCGCTTCAGTCGTTTTTACGTGATGCTCGAACACGAATTTACGCAGTTTAAAACGATTTTCGCAAAATCTCAAAATCTAATCAAGATTTTTTTTAAATCGGCACCTATGTTTTAAGTTGAGTGACCACCAATCATGATACCAAATTTCATTTCAATCGCTTCAGTCGTTTATACGTAATGCTCGAACACAAATTTACGCAGTTTGAAAGGATTTTCGCAAAATCTCAAAATCCAATCAAGATTTTTTAAAAATTCGACGCCTATGTTTTAAGTTGAGTGACCACCTATCATGACACCCAATTTCATACCATTCGCTTGAGTCGTTTTTCCGTGATGCTCGAACACAAATTTACGCAGTTTAAAAGGATTTTCGCAAAATCTCAAAATCCAATCAAGATTTTTTAGAAATTCGACGCCTATGTTTTAAGTTGAGTGACCACCTATCATGACACCCAATTTCATATTATTCGCTTTAGTCGTTTTTACGTGATGCTTGAACATAAAAAGCGTCACGAACAGAATGACAGAATGACAGAACGACAGAACGACAGAAGGACAGAATGACAGACAGACAAACTTTTTTTTGAGGGTCGCACCGGATTCCCAGGTGCTTGAAACGGATAGAAATCGCAACATTTTTGAAATCCAAGAAATGTACAGACAAAAGTCTAATTTTATTTATATAGATAGTGCTGCTACAGGAACACTGAAAAGATTTCCAACACTTTACTGTCAATGGTAGTTTTAGGGACATTCATCCATTTCAAGTACCATACCGTCCTACCATATATAGTTAGGTAATGATCCAACCGCGGTCACGTGGCTCCCTTAAGAATTACGACAAAAGTCGCCAAGCTTGGCGACATTCGTACGTGTGTATGTATTTTACTCTTCAATTTCAAAAACTATTTAGTCGTACAACGTTGGAATTTCATATAGAAGATTTTTATAACATCTAGTTGTGCATCTCGATTTTTGGTTCCAATCTAATGGGGAGTTTATCCAAAAGAATTTCAGTAGATTAATATCTATGGATATCTTCAATATATTACATCTGTAGTCAGTCATTGTTTGGTCCATGCCCAAAATCTCGCCATTTGTCATCGATCTTGGCGAGTTTTGCCAAAATATCGCCATACTTGGCGATAGTCAGTCATTTGGTGTATGGCCAAAATATCGCCAAATTTTGCGATAGTCAGTCATTGTTTTGTTTATACTCAAAATCTCGCCATTTTTTGTGGAACATGGCGAGTTTTGCCGAAATATCGCCAGATTTTGGCGTAATTCTTGAGGAAGGCACAAGTTTTAGAGTTATGCGAAATGCGATATTATTTTTGGCGACACATTTCGCCAATTTTTATTTGTTGACATAAGTAGGAATTGACTTTAAAAATTTTTTTTCAATATTACTTGGTCATACTTAATGGCATAATGTAAGCTTTCAAATAAAAAAAATTGTGTCTCACTGAATAATTTATGTGCTTTTTTATTTTTAAACTAGCTGAAGTACCCGTCCTCAACGGGTTAGTGAATGCAAATTTCCAAAAAGCAAGAACTTTCGTCAGCATTGTAGGAGTACACAGAATGAATGTAGTATGTTGCCAAAGTAAAGAAAGCGAAGTTATAATTTTCATGTATTGTTAAAATATTACAGGTTAGAGAGTAACTAAGTAATATCATTTCATTCGCTTTAGTCGTAATTATGTGATACGCCAACGAATATTTACGCATATTGAAATAATTTTCGCAAAATCTCAAAATTTAATCAACATTTTTGAAAAATTTGAAGCCTAGAATTTAAGTTGAGTGACAATCTATCATGTCACCCAAATTCGTTTCATTCCCTGCAGTCTTTATTTCGTGATGCTGGAACAAATTTTCAGCATTTTAAAACAATTTTCGAAAAATCTCAAAATGTAAGCAAAATATTTTTAAAATTCAACGCCTATAAATTAAGATTAGCAACTACCTATCCTATCACTCAATTTCGTAACATTCGTATTAGTCGTTATTACGTGATGTTTGAAGAATTATAATCGTATTTTGAGAGAATTTTCACAAAATCTCAAAAATCTAATAAAAATGTTTAAAAAATTGGACTCCTATAGTTTATGTTGAGCAACCATCTATCGTGTGACCAAATTTCATATCATTCGCTTTAGTCGCCATTACGTAATGCGGGAACAAAGATTCACTCAGTTTTATACGATTTTCGCAAAATCTCGAAATCTGATCGATTTTTTTTAATTAGATGCTAATAGTTTAAAGTGAGTGACCACCTATCATTTCACCAAATATCATTTTTTCACCTTTGCAGTTATTACGTCATGTGCGAACACAAATTTACGCAGTTTGAAATGATTTTCGCAAAATCTCAAAATCTTGTCAAGATTTTTTTTTAATTCGACGAATATGTTTTAAGTTGAGTGAGCACCTATCATGACACCCAATTTCATATCATTCGCTTTAGACGTTTTTACGTGATGCTTGAACACAAATTTACGCAGTCTGAAAGGATTTTCGCAAAATCTCAAAATCCAATCAAGATTTTTAAAAAATTCGACGCCTATGTTTCAAGTCGAGTGAGCACCTATCATGACACCCAATTTCACATCATTCGCTTTAGTCGTTTTTGCGTGATGCTTGAACACAAATTTACGCAGTTTGAAACGATTTTCGCAAAATCTGAAAATCTAATCAAGATTTTTTAAAAATTCGACGCCTATGTTTTAAGTTAAGTGACCACCTATCATGCCACTCAATTTCATATCATTCCCTTCAGGCGTTTTTACGTGATGCTTGAACACAATTTTACGCAGTTTGAAAGGATTTTCGCAAAATCTCAAAATCCAATCAGGATTTTTTAAAAATTGGACGCCTATGTTTTAAGTTGAGTGACCACCTATCATGACACCCAATTTCATATCATTCGCTTCAGTCGTTTTTACGTGATGCTTGAACACAAATTTACGCAGTTTGAAAGGATGTTCGCAAAATCTCAAAATCCAATCAGGATTTTTTAAAAATTGGACGACTATGTTTTAAGTTGAGTGACCACCTATCATGCCACTCAATTTCGTATCATTCGCTTCAGTCGTTTTTGCGTGATGCTTGAACACAAATTTACGCAGTTTGAAACGATTTTCGCAAAATCTGAAAATCTAATCAAGATTTTTTAAAAATTCGACGCCTATGTTTTAAGTTGAGTGACCACCTATCATGACACCAAATTTCATATCATTCGCTTCAGTCGTTTTTACGTGATGCTTAAACAAAAAAAGCGTCACGGACAGAATGACAGAATGACAGAATGACAGACAGACAAACTTTTTTTTGAGGGTCGCATCGGTTTCCCGGGTGCTTGAAACGGATAGAAATCGCAAAATTTTTGAATTCCAAGAAATGTACAGACAAAAGTCAAATTTTATTTATATAGATTGTATCACTTTAATGGAAAACCCTTTATTTTGAATTACCTGTTATACTTTAAAGACACTTGAGTTGAAAAGTTTCCAGTAATCGATTCGTTTTGTGAGATTTGCTTCCATTTTTTTTTTTTTTTTTCTTTTTTTTTTTTTTAGCACCAGAGTGCTATTAATTTCAACCTTG
Source organism: Cheiracanthium punctorium (assembly GCA_038373885.1). Lineage (NCBI taxonomy): Eukaryota > Metazoa > Arthropoda > Arachnida > Araneae > Cheiracanthiidae > Cheiracanthium > Cheiracanthium punctorium. The sequence continues at coordinate 59,900 of JAWZYV010012744.1, read as the reverse complement.
CTTTTTGTGTAGACACGATTTTTGTACAATTAGCCAGTCGAGTCACTTTTCAAATATGTTTGACAAGATAACGTGGAGGGGGGGGGAGGTGTTAATAAAATGTTGAAAGTCCTTGGCGAGAATTGTTAAACAGTTTTGGTAGGCGATTTTAATATAGATTTCTATTCCGAAGAAGAGTTTTATAAAACAAAGAAGGAAAACACGATACACTCATGGATTATGATGCTCATTCCAAACAGTATTTAAAATGTCTACGAAATATAGTTGGAATATGCCTATAGTTCGAATATGTCTGATGAAGATTTTAAAACAGTATCAGTATGCGATTTTAAGATGGATTTGGATTCCAAGACGTGCTTTATGGTTCAAGAAAGAGTCAATTCTATTTTAACGCCCCTACTTTCGCCAACCTAAAAATTCCCAGCACTTTGGCGAGCTTTGAAGTCATGGGTCTCTAGGAGTTATGCACAAGTTTCAACGCTCCCTAAACAACTACATGAAAACTAAAGTGAACAAATTAGTGATAAACGCACTAGTTAAGGAATTTGAAGACACTTAATTATTAAAACTATATTAATTGGCAACCCAAAATAAATAAAAATGTAACGGAATGCTGTATTTACAGGTTGTTCCAAATCGCCAATTTAATTCTAAATTATGATTGCCACATAAATACAAAAAATCATCATGGTAACTGCATAAGTTTAATTATCGCTACATTGGCGAGAGTCAGATCGTTAAAGTAGGAATCAAACCAAGAAAGACAAATATGGCACACACATTGATTATGATGCACATTCAAAACAATAGTTAAAATGGTGAAGTATAGTTGTAATATACTTGGCGAAGATTGTAAAATAGTTTTAGTAGGCAATTTCAAGATAAATTTCGATTCCAAAGATGGGTTTTATAAAACAAGGAAGAAAAATACTGCTCCCTCATGAATAATGATACACTTTCCAACCTTATGGAATAAGGAAGAAAATAGGGACGATGCAAAATTTACGATATGCTTTTAATATATAGTACTTTGGTGCGTATTTAAAATCTGAAAAAGTTTCAGATTTTCTTCTTCTTCTTCTTTTTTTTTTTTTTTTTTTTTTTTTTTTTTTTTTTTTAAGCACCAGAGTGCTATTAATTTCAACCTTGCTTTTTGTGTAGACACGATACAATTTTCGCGTCGAGTCACTTTTCAAATGTGTTTGCTAGATAACGTGGAGGGGGAGGGGAGGCGTTAATAAAATGTTGAAAGTCGCACAAGGTTTGCAATTTTTGATAAATGATCGCTAAACTGGGTGCAAAAATGCGACCATTTATTATAAATATATTTTGAGTATAGTTAGAAAACGCCTGGCGAATATTCTAAAATAGCTTTAGTAGACGATTTCCATATAGATTTTAATTCCGAAGAAGTGTTTTATAGAAGAGTGAAAACAAATACGGTACACATCATAGATTATGATACACTTTCCAAAGGGTATTTATAAAGGTGAAGTGTAGTTTGACTATGCCTGGCGAAAATGGCTAAACAGTTTTGGTAGGCGATTTCAATGTAGATTTCTATTCCGAAGAAGTGTTTTATGGAACATAGAAGGAAAACACGATACACTCATGGATTAGGATGCTCATTCCAAACAGTATTTAAAATGTTTACGAGATATATTTGGAATATGCTTATAGTTCGAATATGCCTGGTGAAGATTTTAAAACAGTATCAATAGGCGTAGGTTAAGATAGATTTGGATTCCAAAGATGTGCTTTATGGTTCAAGAAAGAGGTGATTCCTATTTTAACACCCCTACTTTCGCCAACCTAAAAATTCCCCGCCCTTTGGTGAGCTTGGAAGTCATGGGTCTCTAGGAGTTATGCACCAGTTTCAACGCTCCCTAAACAACTACATGAAAACTAAAGTGAGCAAATTAGGGATGAACGCACTAGTTAAGAAATTTGAAGACACTTAATTATTAAAACTACATTAATTGGCAACCCAAAATAAATAAAAATGTAACGGAATGCTGTACTTACAGGTTGTTCCCAGTCGCCATTTTAATTCTAAATGGCAATTGCCACATAAATGCAAAAAATCGTCATGGTAACTGCATATGTTTAATGATCGCCACCTTGGCGAGAGTCGAGGCGTTAAAGTAGGAATCCACCCAAGAAAGACAAACACGGCACACTCACGGATTATGATGCACATTCGAACCTATATTTAAAACGTTGAAGTATAGTTGTAATATACTTGGCGAAGATTGTAAAATAATTTTAGTAGGCTATTTTAAGATAGATTTCGATTCCAAAGATGGTTTTTATAAAATAAGGAAGAAAAATACTGCTTACTCATGAATAATGATACACTTTCCAACCTTATGGAATAAGGAAGAAAATAGGGACGACGCATAAATTATGATACGCTTTTAATATATAGCACTTTGGTGCGTATTTAAAATCTGAAAAGGTTTCAGATTTTCTTTTTTTTTTTCCAGGAGACACTATACCATGGAAAACACGAGACTGATGTCAGTTGTACTCCTGTCTGCGCTGGCTGCATGCGCTTACGGCACCAAATGTCCCCCGGCGGAAGACATGCCAGCAGGTTGCCAGTGCTGGATCTTGTATCATAAAGACGTTGTGGTAAGCTGTTATGGAAGTAGAGAGGACACCACCCTCACAATCGAAGAAATTGGAACGGCCCTCAAAGAAAAGTTCCCCGAAAGCACCACTGGGATTCATTCTTTGACTATCGATGGCTTCAGCGGTCAGAATGCGCTGTCATCTAGAATTTTCGAGGGCCTCCGTGTCAGAGTTCTGATAATTGAAAACTGCCGATTCGAGCGCTGGGCTGATGAAGTGGGAGGACCGGCGTTTGTTGGATTAGAAGATAGTTTGAAGGTTAGTACGTCACCTAGTTAAGCTCCTAGAAATTAAGTTATCCGTGTAACTTCTTGAACTCTGTTCTTTACCCCCTCGAAAACAGGCCAAAATTCCTGGTTCGGTTTCCTGTACACATCTTTATGAGATGTGAAAGATATAATTACTCTGATCTCTGACTCACATTCTCACTCTATAATCATTCCGGGCAACCATTTCAACATAAAACTTTTACCGCCATTACTCCAAAAAGATTAAAAAGTAAAAAAAAATGTGAAAAAAATCTGATGTGGACAACACATGACTTCCTTGCACGTCTGTTAAATAAAAAATTTTTTCGGCGCCAGGGCCGGATTTAGACGTGATAAGACCCTAAGCTATTTAACCCTCGCTCTGGGAACACTGACGTTTTGACTGTTGCCAGTCACGAAGAATAGATTTGATTTCTATAAAAATAGTTGCGGGTGACATAGCTCCACGAGATTCCTTTACTTTTTAGTACGTCATTTCCCGTAAAAAAATGGTCACGATTATTTTTAACAGCACTGATACCTGCTGAAAAATGGAAGAATGCGAGAACAGCTAGATACATTGCCCAATGCTGAAAAAAAGGGCAGCCGTTGCCATCGCTCGACTTAACTACCAGCAAGATGGCGGAAGATCGAAACGTTCATCGCGTGCCACAGATCTAGCGACCCTTTTTTGACGAAGCTGGCTGTGCCGCACAGCCTGGTGTCCATAAGCCAGAAGTTGCGAAGCTTGGCGGCTATTGGCGTAATTCTTGATGGAGGCACGTGACCGTGTCGGACCATTACCTACCTATATGGTAGGTAATGGTCCGACCTACCATACTAAGAATGGTATTGTGCTTGAAATGGATGAATGTCCCTAAAATTGCTATTGACCGTAATGTATTGGAAATGTTTTGAGTGTTCCTGTAGTAGAACTATAAATGATAAAGACCCATTTTATGATGGAGAAATTTATTGTGTAACCCTTAACAGCATATACCACTTCTGAGTCGTTTGAAATAGCCTAATACCTCTAAAATACGCTTTAATGAATTTCGGCCCATACAGCGTAATGTATTTAAAATCTCTTAGGTGGCCCTGTAGATAAACTATCCAGTCAAATGAGACCGAAAAGATAGGTGCACAACTAGATGTTCCAACAATCCTAAATTAAAAATTTCAATATTTTACGACTAATAGTTTTTTAGATATGCCAGTTACATACATGCGTACATACAGCCAGCATGGAAAAACTGGTCAAAAGAGACTCGCCGTTGGTCAAAATGAGTTGCAGACGCATTTATGTGAAATTGTATGCTAGCGTACGATGAGATGCATCGAAAAAATTCTTAAAAGTAAATTTAGAGGTAGTCAAAATCGGTTATTTCGTCGAAATTCGGCCCCCGAAATTTTTCGGGATCACATTACTTCCTTATACTCCGTACAAGGAAATAAAAATCTGGAGTGACTCCACTCGACTTTCCGAACACTTAAGATTAAGATCATTATCAAGCATTTAAATAAATTTTAATCGATGAATAATTCAAACATATATACCAAATTGAAACTCAATCGAACGCACCGTTTAAACGCTTGCGCACGTTCAAGAATTTCTCCGCATGTGCCATTATGCCATAATATAAAAGAAATTTTTGTCGTAGCCCTGTAGAAAAACTATAAGTCTTATACACACCAAAATCAATACCGGTCTGAAGATGGTGATTTATAACATATATACCCAATTTCAGCTCAATCGAAGGTACCATTTAAACGCTAGCGCACGTTAAAGAATTTCCCCCATAGGCCAGAATGTAAAAGAAATCTTTGTAGTAGCCCTGTAGGAGAACTATAAGTCCTACACACACCAAAATCAATACCGATCTTAGAATGGTGGTTTATAACATACATACCCAATTTGAGCTCAATCGAAGTATCGTTTAAACGCTAGCGCACTTTCAAGAAATTCCCCCCATAGGCCATAATGTAAAAGAAATCTTTGTGCTAGCCCTGTAGAAAAACTATAAGTCCTATACACACCAAAATCAATACCGGTCTTGCGACGGTGGTTTATGAGATATATATCCAATTTGAGCTCAATCGAATGCTCCGATCAGGAGCTATCGTGTTCACTCACATACACACAAACACACATACATACATACATACATCTCGTAAAAATAGCATAAATGGATTCAGAAGCCCCCAAAACGTGTAAAAACACCAAAATCTCGAAGTCGAATTTTTTCATGATTACAATACTTTCCTTACATGGTACATGTTCGGAAAGTAAAAAGGAGGGAGGGAGGCGGATTTCAAAATGTCCTGAAATTGATTTATAGGTATTCACATGCGTTATATCGTATATCAAGAATTGTATGGATATCTCTTTTTCAATTTGAGATAAGAGGAATATTCTCGAAAAGAACATTTTTGCCTCTATGTTTAAGAATTTCGGAAAATCTTGTCTTATCGAGTACATACATTAAAAAACTCACAGGCAAGTCAAGTTTTGTATGATGAGATTCACCTGTTTTGACTACGCGAAATAGACGTACGATAAAAAAAGATTTTACTTTCCGAGTCTCCCTAATGAAAGCTCGGAATATTTTCCAAATGAATACGCTTTTAATTTCAATAATGTAGGAACTTTGATTTCAATAGCTTATTAGAGATTATAAATGTGAAAATTGGATAAGCAATACCCAAAAAATAAGAAAAACTCGGCTGTTCGAGCCTCGTCAGGGGGAGACCCCCCCTTGAACCCCCCCCCCCCCCCTAATTTTTACTTCCTTGTACGGAGTATAAGGAAGTAATGTGATCCCGAAAAATTTCAGGGACCAAATTTCGACAAAAAAAAAAATTGACTCCCTGTAAATTTACTCTTAAGAATTTTTTCGATACATCTCATCGTAAGTTAGCACGCACGATCATACAAACTCGTCTGCAACCCATTCTGACCGGCGGCGAGTCTATTTTGGCCAGTTTTTCCCTGCCTCACGTAAGTATGTACGTATGTAACTCACCTATTTCTAAAACTATTGGTCGTAGAATATGTTGAAATTTTAATTTAGGGTATTATCTAGTTGTGCACCTCCTCTTTTGGTCTCAACCGACTGGATAGTTTATATACTGGACCGTCCAAAAGATTCGAAATACATTACGCTCTATGGGCCGAAATTCATTAAACTCGCATATCTCAAAAACTATTAGGCGTAGAATGTTGAAACTTTATATTTAGGCTGTTGTAACATGTAGTTGTGCAGCTCCTCTTATGTTTCCATTCGAGTGCACAGTTTATCTACAGGACCGCCCAAAAGATTATAAATACATTACGTTTTATGGGCCGAAATTCATTAAAGCGTATTTTAGAGGTATTGGGCTATTTCAATCGACTCAGAAGTGATATATGCTGTTAAGAGTTACAAAATGAATTTCTCCATACAATACCGTCCTACCATATAAGTTGTTTAATGGTCCGACCACTGTCACGTACCTCCCTCAAGAACAACGCCAAAAGGTGTGCCAAAGGCTACGCCAAAAGACTTTTGGTGTTCGTGTAAATGTATTTAACTCTCAAATCTGAAAAACTATTAGTTGTAGAATGTTGAAATTTCATATATAAGATTGTTTTAACATTTAATGGAGCATCTGGATTTTTGGTTCCGATCTACTGGAGAGTTTATTTTCAGAACCACCGAAAAGAATTTCAATACTTTAAGGTCTATGGACATCTTCAATGCATTTGTAGACAGTCATTGTTTGGTCCATGCCCAAAATCTCGTCGTCTGTCGTCGACCTTGGCGTGTTTTGCCAAAATATCGCCGAATTTGGCGATAGTCAGTCATTTGATCCATGCCCAAAATATTGCCATTTGTCTTCGCTCTTGGCGAGTTTTGGCGAAATATCGCCAAATTTGGTGACAGTCTGCCATCGTTAAGTCCATGCCCAAAACCTCGCCCTTTGTCGTCGACCTTGGCGAGTTTCGCCGAAATATCGCCAAATTTGGCTATAAAAATTATTTTGTATTTCGTATAACTCTGAAATTTTACCCGTATAAATTTTGAACTTTTGTCTTTAAAACTATTGTAATATGCAACTGTTTTCAATATCTTTTTTGCCTGCAATCGACTGGGTAATTTATTTACAGGGTCAGCCAAATGACTTTAAATGCATAAAGGTGTATGGGTGCATTTAATTCATTGAAAGTCTGTGGTCAATTACTACTTTGGCTATCCCCAAAATCTCGCAAACTATCTCAAGCTTGTCGGCTTTTGGTGAAATATGAAGTGTTAGAAGGAAATCTTTCAAATTGAACTCAACTTGGCGATATCGAAATATTTGGCTAGAAATCGCTAAACGTTACTATTAGTGATGTTTTATCTCTTCCAAACAAAAGAAGTTTAGATGAAGTGCACCGAAAATATTTTTGATTTTATAGACGTGCAAGGAAGTTATGTTTTGTCCACATTAGATTTTTTAGTTTCATTATTGCCATATTAAAACGATATTAAGTGACTATGTCATTTTATCTCTCATCTTTCGTGTATTTCACCTGGTAACCCTATGTTGAAATTTTTATGATTGTAACCTATTTATAGAAAAATACATGTGACAGCTTACGAAATTTTGTAACAATAGATTAAAGTTGTTGTGAACTAATAATATTTAAATATATGTAAAATTATGTCACATTTTTATGTCGCTTTTTTGGGACACATTTTTCAGACAATTTTCAATAAAGAGTGTGAGAGATAAAATGACATAGTCATTAATACTCTGCAGACACAGTTTTCAGAAATAACACTCAGAACACTCTGCAGCATTGAAACATTTTATTTTAAATTCCGCATGATTAAAATGTCATCTTGAATGGAAATCTGTTTTTCTAAACATAATCTGAGTTTGTATTCAAGCTTTTTGACATCTTAAAGGCACTTATTGTAAGGTTATGTTGGCCGAATAAATAAATAAATGAACGCACCGATACATTGCTGGTGTCCAAAATTAAGGTTACAAACTCAAAATCCTTTGGTAAATAAAGAAATGTTTGGTTTATTGTAGTAAAATTTGGCGCAGAGATATATTATTATAGGAGAATGCATACAGAAACATAACAGTATCAGAAAGCGGTGAGTTGTTAGCTAATATACAGAGTTTATCAAAAACGGTCAAATCACGATGCATCATATTTCGGGAAAGGTCTACCCTATATGGAGTATGTCCACCGCGCACTTCTATGGAAGCCTTACAACGGGCCATTGAATAAGGGCAATGAAAATTGCTTGCCGCGATAAATCCTATTTTTCCAAAAGTGAAATTTTTAAAACCTGTAAGGTACTAGAAAGGGTGTGAACGTAGAACAATGGCTTTCCTAGACCACCCAAACACGTTCCTTAGGACTGAAATCCGAGACTTCACAGGCCAGTTCATGCAACAAATATTCCCTGATTCAAGATCATCAACAATGTGAGCACTGTCAGGCCTCACATTATTGTCCATAAAAAGGAATCATCAAGCCTGCGCAGTCCGAAAAATCCTCAGATGGCCTTCACAAACCTCTTTCAAATAGTGATGTGTAGTGACACAACCCAAATAAATGTCTTGCGGAGGTGTACGACTGACTGCCGTCTTAGACGAAGATTCCTCTTCCACCAAATTGGTCACTTTACCTTGCGTTGGAGGAATGATATAGAGTTCTTCGTCGTTACATCATTAGTGATTACCGGTGAGTCTTTAAGTGTAAAGAATGTAATTCAGCATCAACTTCAGGTGTAGATTTGCATATGTTACAAAGAAAGATATTTTCAACATTTTTAAAAACTGAGAAAGTCAATATGTTTTCTGATCTTTATGAACTTCCTTCCCCCCCCCCCCCCCAGGAACTGTTCATTTTGAGTTCTATATTTGTAAATGAAGAGTACAGCGGTCAAACTGAAATGCCTGCCCCGTTCTCCCTCGGCCACCTCCGTCAAGTGAAAAAAGTGAAGATCTTCCAGAACAAACTGCTTGTGTTCGGCAACGACTGGTTCGGAAACGGTGGAAGCTCAGTGGACGAGTTGGACATCGAGCAGAATGATATCCACGTCATAGGGGAGAAAGCTTTCGTCGGTCTAACGAACATGCGCAACATCAAGGCGGAACGAAACCACATCAGTGAGTTGAAGCGAAGTATGTTCCCTGAAGACTCGAAACTGCAGCTTTTGGATGTACGGTAAGTTTAGTACGGTATCTTTTTATTTACACTTTCCGAGCGTTTACGATTTCGCTTCGTTTGTCTGTCCGTCTGTCGGAGATGTTCATCCATAAACAAACTTAATGTAGAGTGGTGAAATTTATTTAAAAGAAAAGTTCTTCTTCATTGAAATGAGTATATGTAACATTTATAAATCTTTAATGGGCTTAACCAGAAGTACTACACTATATTTAAAATCCAGGGGTAGGGATTTTAAATACCATGAAATGGTGAAGGGGAAAATGATTTGTTTGACGAATGAAAGTGAATACTGAATGTCTTTTTTTCTTAACTGTTCGCTCCCAAAGAATCTCTTTCAGTGCCCATCGTTTCTTTCCGGCATGGTGAGCCATAGAGCAATGCATCATTCTGACCCACGTTTGCAGCACTCTGAGCCACAGCAGGAGAATTCAAAGACAGCCAAGAAGAAACGATGGGCACAGAAGGAGAATTGATGCCGCTGTGTCTTCGTATTCAACAGAGCGAACAAGTTAAATATTCGTAAAGCAGTAATGCAAGTGGAAATAAGAATGTGTTTCATAGTATTTTAAAATAAACATTTCTGGCAACACTTATCTCGGTTGGTGCCAGGATAATTCAATTAGAATTTATTAAGTAACGTGAATTTTTTTTAAACAGAGGTCAGAGGAACTATCTCAGCGAAAGTGAATATGCCAAAATACCATGCTTTTCGTATTTCAGAACATATGATGAAAATGATATTTTAGTCTGTCCACATCCATTGTTGAAACGGCATACAATTTACACTATATTCCCTGTAAGCCAGCTTTTCATTTAAAGACTAAGAGAGGAAGCAACGTTAAATATAACGGAAGAATCGCCTGTTGAGTTCCTCAAAGATTGGGAGCGAACATTTTAACAGGCAAACGGTAATCAACCCTTACATGCATAGCCATGAATATTCACGGATCTTTAGCAATGTGATTATTTTTAATGCTCTACTGAAGAAAGAAAAAATTACTCGGAAAAACCATTGGAGTCCTTTACATTAACGACTATTGACAATCGTAAACTTCAAGGTGTGTGAAACGGATTTGGTCACAGATATTTGTTGTATTGCAGAAGGTTCACACGTCGAACATTTGTAATTGATAAAATCACAATTATTTTCTTTATTTTCATATGTGTAATGGTTTTTACAGTAAATTAAAAAAAAAAAATAACTGGTCATCTGTTAATGTTCGGACGTCTTCGATTTCTTCTTACAGCAAGAATGACTTGGAAGGTTTTCCAGAGAATTTCTTCGTCAACTTCCCGTATCTCGACAAAATAGAACTCAATGAAAATCCCATTATGTTTGTGCCTGAGAATGTTTTTGGGAAAATATGGCCAGAACTGGAATACATCGATTTTAAAGGTAAGTTTTGGAGAGTTTTTGATGTGTTCCTTAAAACTGGTTTAGTTCATGGAACAGAAAATTACTTTTTAAGTTTGTTATTCAGGTGACTGATACTTCCCATTCAAAGTGGTGAGATTTGAACGCGTAGATCTTTTGAAAGGGTACTGAGTACCTAAAAGTATAAGTTTAATAACTGTTTGATAATTGTTAAATTATGTGTAACAGATAGCTAAATTAATATTACTCATAGACTGTGTTGATACGCATAGTTTTTTTTAAAGTATAGCACCAGGAATATTTTTTACTATCAAAGTTCCAGTCGGTCGTTGTTTAAAATGCGTATAATCATCTGAACAATCACCGAAAGGGCAAACCTTTAAAGTTATTTTTCTTGCATAATAATTTAAAACAATAAAAAATCATTAAGATTTTTTTAGAACAACCAGTTTAATTGATGAAAATTACAACTAAAAATAGCTAGCAACCTCTTTCTTTTCGAAAAAAGTAATATAATTTAGTATAATAATTTGGAACTATTGCCTTAAAAATGTGAGATATTGAAGGTGCATACACAGCTTTGTCACTCACAGGGTTAACATTTTAGAGGATGGTCTGTTACATTTTGCACCGACTGGCACATTTCGTACATTTTAGAGCACAGTATTTTGTATATAATTCACGAATCTATAACTGTAAAATATTTCAGAATAACAATAAGAAAAGGTTTAAAATAGATAAAGTTATGAAAAGCATCATGCAGTCAAAAAATTTTTGAAAGATAATTTATTTTTGACTTGTTTGTTGTTGAATTTACATGGATGAATTCACTCTTTCTGTGATAAGAACACTAAACAAATAAACAGACAAAAAATAAAAGGTATTTAATATTTAGAACTAATAAAGGGCATTCTAAGGGCGAGATTCAAGTGAAACGCGCACGATCGAGTTCGAATAGAACGCTTTTCAGTCCACAGTTTGAACGTTTTGCCAGAATGCTTCCAATGAACAAACTTTTCGTGCTGTCACGTGATCAAAACAGGATTGGCTTGTTTCAGTTGTATAAGATGCATTGATATCTTTCGAAGTTTCCCTGTTCGACGGGGAAAACGTTCGAATTGTGTTTCGCTTGAATCTCGCCCTAAATAATATGCATATACAGGTTGAGCAGCATGAAATAAAAAATTAAAGTTTTCATAAACAAGTGAGTTAAAAAAATAATCAAATTTTAAAAGTAACTGTAGATATTAGTTCTGCTTCTGACATGTTTGATATGCTTACAGTCATTGGCTAGCATTGGCATGTAACTGATTGTAATAATGATAACTATCTGAGTGCCTGTTCTTCGCCCAGTAGTAAACGAAAATTTTCCTAACATGTGTAATCCCAATTAATTCTAGTGATGTGAAATCTAAAATAAAAACAAAATTATTTGACTCTTGATGTAAAGTTTTCGTCATGAATACCTGGCATCATTGCAATATAATGACTCAAAAAGCTTTGTCAGTGCCATTCGCGATCAGAAAAGTGCAAAGCTTAGCGGTTTGCAGAGAACTCCTGACTTTCCAAATGTGTTATTTCTACATCATACTGTTTTTTTAGGTTCAAGTTGCAGCATTAAATACCTCAGACACTACATGAAATGGACAACCGTTTATTTTAAAATAGCTGCGCACCCGCTCTTCATACGGGAAGAAGGGAATATTTTACTAAATTCATATCTGCAGAATTTAATTTTAAAAAAAAGTTCAAGTAATCTCCTCTGTTGAAATTACTGCGGGATATATCAACGCAAATTAGAATTACTTATCTTTCAATTGGTTGTAAAACAACCCTTGAAAAAGGATAAACAGAGCACTTTTAATTTCATGAAATAGTTATTAACGTGGTATATTGTGATTTATTCATATTATCCTTACAAATCTACTAATACTGCCTATTACATATATCAATACTATCTATCTTCGCTTCTCCTCCGGCAAGCCTCGCTTAAAAGAAACATAGATTATTTGATGCCAATGGGATCTTTTTATTCTATGGCGATTCTTTGCAATTTACGCATTTGCATAAACAATTATCATTTCACATAATGGTTGCCATTAAGGAAGCTCTCAATATATATATATATATATATATATATATATATATATATATATATTTAATTTATGCATAGTTTTGTAAGATTTGCATATTTAGCACCGCAAAACATTTCATCTCAACGTGGTGGAAAATATCCAAGCGTCGCCATCCCTATATCGAATATAGCGATATATTATAAATCCTGCAACGTTCTGTCTCCTGAAAAACATCAAACTGTATAATCTCGAGGAGCTATTTAGTATCGCTTTAATTGTGACAGAACGCAGTTGCAGAGATTGCAAATTTCACGTATTTTTTAAATTTATGACGTCACTGTTTAGTTGCCGTAAAAGATACCCCGGTTGGTTGAGGGAGTTAATTTAGATTTTTCGCATAGTAGTTTTCAATCGGTATCTTATTAAAAGTTACAAAGGCGTTAAAATTTTTTTTGCTTTATAAAGTACCCCTATGGAGGAACGTAATCCAACGTTAAAATAAAACTATAGTCGCAACATGCATATCTTAGAAAAACCTATAAACATTTTAAAATAAGCAACGGATTAAAATGACGCTAATAATAATAATAATCGTTATTTAGAATCGCTATAACTGTGAGAGGTCGTTAGAGTTAAAGAGTTTACAAATTTCACGCAATTTTTTAAAATTTATGACGTCACTGTTTAACTGCCATAAAAGATACCCCGGTTGGTTGAGGGAGTTAATTTGATATTTCGCTCAGTAGCTTTCAAACGGTATCATATTAAAATTTACAACCACGTTGAAAACTTTTTTGCGTTATATAGGAATAGGACACTATAGAGGAACGTAATCCAACGTTACAATAAAACTGTACTCGCAACATGCATATGTTAGGAAACATATATGAATGCGACATAATTAAATGCGAAAAATAAAAAAGTAAATAGAAAATTTTTAATATATCCCACTTTAAAACAAACTTTGTAGCTTTTAAAATGATGAACATTTTCAGCTGCGTTAAAATATTTCATTGTAACATACTAAATATATTCAGATTCATATAACAGATTAAAATAACACTGATAATAATAATAATCATGAATTTCAGTTTATTTCTAAAGTAAGTTTTAATCAAAATATCGCCTCCTTGTGTTAAAAAAAAAAAAAAAAAAAAAAAAAAAAAAAAAAAAAAAGAGCAGGGATAAATGCATTATAATTGTGGCGTAAATTTTTCGTATCTTAAAGCATTTGACGTCATATATCCTCACTTGCGAATTGAAATTCCAATATCCCCTTTAAAAACTCCATTGGTTGAAAAAAACCCTTTTTTCTAAACCTTTTTGTGGCAACGCACAAAATTATCTCGTGCCATGATCAATTAATGTAATGGCGAAAATCTCCACGTTGATGCTATTAAATTTTAAACATTAGGTTACAATAAAATTCGTAAAAAATCACCTAATATACATAATTTTTTCGTTTTTATTTTAAAAGAGGGAGAAAAGAATGTTTCACGTTCTGTTAAAATATAAAAAAGTTATGACGGATAGAATTCAAGATGCCACAGTTTTAAAATTATTTTACGAAAAAATTCGTCAAATAAGATACTTAGTATAAAAATTCCTAAAAATCAGTAAATTATGTTACATACTCAGAACAAACTGTTTTTAAAAGAAAAATTTCTCCTCTATCCGATGATACAAATGCCATTTTTCTGCAAACGTAATTTCCGCCGTTATTACGAATTAGGCGAAAAAAAAAAAAGCCAAGAATCGCATAAAACATAAAATAAAAAAAATTCTAGGTCGAATTTTGAAAAAATCGCTCCGAGGTGCACAACTACATGTTTAGATCTTTGCGAGTACCAAATTTTGTGTTTCTAGGTATAGCCGTTTGTCCGTAACGCCGCCGACAGCCCCACACACAGACACCTTCTTTTATAATCAGTAGAGATTAGGTAATGAAAATTTTCAGCAACGTTATTTTATTAGAATTAGTTAATTCCCCGTTAAGCAGTGTATGTACAAATAATTTGGAAAGTGCTTTAAAAAGTTTGTTTTTGGCTTGACGTGTCTTCTTCGTCCTTAATTAGATACACGCCTGCACTGCGACGATCACATCGATTGGATGCTGGATGTAAAACAACCTCCTACTTTGCTGGGATGGTGTCAAACACCTGAAGAAGTAGCTGGTAGGACGCTTCGTTATGTTCTGTATATGAGAAGAGAGAGTAGAAATAAAGTATGAATCTAGAGTGTTCAGACTGCATCTTTCGAAAAGCAAATTCGTGTGGGGACTGCCTGAATGTACTTGTTATCTACAGTAACAACAACGAATATTTAAATAAATATTTTGAAAAATGCTACTGATGTGTTATTTTTTTGTGTCAAACTTACTTTTATGAGAATACTGTCTACAAAGTTACCATTACACTGCTTGATTTACTTATGAAAATTCATACTATAATTTAGTTTTAAACTATTACCTTTAACACTACTTTATTTACTGAGTATTTAACCTACCTCGGTAAAAATAAATAAAAACTTTGTAAAATAGCATCGTAATAGGTACTTATCCACATTGATCCATTCACGTGGTACAAAAATATAACAGTAAAAAATGCTAAATTTTCGCCATATTGCAAAAAAACTAAAAATATGTACAATGTACAAGAATAACTTCAAAGAACCTGGGAAAAGGCGACAATACACATCAAGGAAAACGAAAAATTTTATGGAAAATGAGGACGAAAATGTCATTTTCCGATTGTGATAAATAAGCCCTTTGAAATAACGTATTGAAGTAATACTCAGATTTTTGAGTGTGGTAAGGAGAGAAATATCCATGTTTCGAAAAGCATTTAACCACAATTGATGGTTTAGAAAAATATTTTACTTTAAAGATTCAATATTCGAAAATTCCTTTTATTCACAAAACCTTATTAAGATATTTGATAAAAAGATGAGCCCTTTTGCAAAGCGATAAACACTACTACTTCATCAACGATTCGTATTCGATAGCATTTTTTGTTCGCCTTGGTATGTACTATCACTTCGAAGTTTGTTCGTGTTGTGCATATACTACATACAATCATTATAAAATAACTGTAGCCAATTAATGAAATTCCATTTTTTAGATAATCTGCTAACTTAAGATTATATAATGTTAGAAAAAGAAAATCTGGAGTGACTCCACTCGACTTTTCGAACACTTACGATTAGGATAATTACCAAGCATTTAAATAAATTTTAATCAATGAATCATTCAAACATATATACCAAATTGAAGCTCCATCGAATGCACCGTCTAAACGCTACCGCACTTTTAAGAATTTATCCCTGTATGGCATAATGTAAAAGAAATCTTTGTCGTAGTAGAAAAACTATAAGTCCTATACACATCAAAATCAACACCGGTCTTACGATAGTGGTTTATAACATATATACGAAATTTGAACTCAATCGAATGTACCATTTAAACGCTAGCGCATTTTCAAGAATTTCCCCTCATAGGGCATAATGTTAAAGAAATATTTGTCGTAGATTCGAGTCAAAAAGGAGAAGCACAACTAGATTTTACAAGAATCCTTAATATAAAATTTCAACATTCTACGACTAATAGTTTTTCAGACATGCGAGTTACAAACATATGTACGTACAGACGTCCAGTAAAAGCAAGTCAAATTGGACTTGGTACATACATTGTAAGTACATATGTACGAATATACAGGATGATTATAATTAAAGTTCCACTTTAACCCTAACGCGCACTATTTCCGCTTTGAGAACACAAACTCTGACGTTTTGTCTGTTGCCAGTCATGAAGAATAGATTCGATTTCTATAAAAATAGTTGCGGGTGACATAGCTCCACGAGAATCCTTTACTTTTTAGCACGTCATTTCCCGTCAAAAAATTTTCACGATTATTTTTAACAGCACCGACATCTTCTGAAAAATGGAAGAATGCGAGAACAGCCGGATAGATTGCCCAATGCTGAAAAAAGGGCAGCCGTTGCCATCGCTCCACTTAACTACCGCACAGCCAGCTGCGTCAAAAAAAGGGTCTCTAGATCTGTGGCACGCGATGAACGTTGCGATCGTCCGCCATCTTGCTGGTAGTTAAGTCGAGCGATGGCAACGGCTGCCCTTTTTTCAGCATTGGGAAAGGGTTGCGCCTCAACGGGTTAAAACGATCAGAAAGGAAAACTACTGGACCAAATGATATCAAACTTGGTAATTGTGTAAAGGTGGTGAGGAGATTTATTATCCGCGAGAAAAAAAGTTCAAGAATTCTACACCAGGGGAAAGGACGTATTTAAGGGAGGGGGGGGTCCAGGGGTTCGAATCTCCTCTCCCACGAAATTTTGACTTTTGTTACAAAAATGATAATGATATCGTGTCCTCTTGAGAAACTTCCTTTTACCGTTTTGACCCCTTCGAAATTTTTGAACCCCCTCGAAAAAATTATTCATGGCGGGAGGGGTTGGACCCTGAACCCCCTTTGAATATACGTCCTTGCCCTGGTGTTGAAATTTTGAGCTTTTTTTTTTTGCCGTTAATAAATCCCCTCACCACCTTTACACAATTACCAAGTTTGGTAACATTTGGTCCAGTAGTTTTCCTTTTCTGATCGTTTTAAAGTGGAACTTTAGTTATAATCACCCTGTTCATTCATACCTACGTTGAGACGTCTCCCCAAAACTCTTCAAAGTAAAGTTAGAGTTAGTCCAAATCGATTTTTTCATCAAAATCTGCATACCGAAATTTTTTTCCAATCACACTATACTTCCTTTATTTAGTAAAAGGAAATCAATATTCAAAAGTGAAAAATTTAATTGCAGAATGTTAAATTCTACTATTCTGCATACAGTTCTGTTTAGTTTAAAAATGCAGCTAAATATTAATACAGTTCCCGATATGCTGACTCTTCACAGTCGAGCAGTGCATTTCTAGGATAACTGAATTTAGGGAAAACAGTAGAGCAAATACAGAATAATAGTTTTTTGGTAAAAATTTCAAAATTAATTTACTCTTGTCATAAATATGTTGACGTCCCCTTTGAAACAAAGTAATTTATATAGAAAGGCAGACACTAGGCCATAAACAAGGTCTAAACCTATTATAAGTTAACCAGTAGGTTAACTATTTTTTTTAAGCAAGCGTAAGTGCGAATAAGATTATGTAGGAAAATGATTCATTAACCCTTTGAGGCGCAGCCCTGTCTGAATGCTGAAAAAAGGCAGCCGTTACCATCGCTCGACTTAACTACCAGCAAGATGGCGGACGATCGAAACGTTCATCGCGTGCCAGAGATCTAGAGACCTTTTTTGACGTAGCTGGCTGGGCGGCACAGCCGGCTGCGTCAAAAAAGGGCCGCCGTCTTGCTGGTAGTTATGTCGAGCGATGGCAACTGCTGCCCCTTTTTCAGCATTGGGCAATCTATCCGGCTGTTCTCGCATTCTTCCATTTTTCAGAAGATGTCAGTGCTGTTAAAAATAATCGTGACCATTTTTTTACGGGAAATGACGTGCTAAAAGGTAAAGGATTCTCGTGGAGCTATGTCACCCGCAACTATTTTTATAGAAATCAAATCTATTCTTCGTGACTGGCAACAGTTAAAACTTCAGAGTTTGGATGTTCCCAGAGCGGGAACACTGCGCGTTAAAGGGTTAACTCAATCAATTCGCATGATTTATATGCATACATACATTTTTTATGGGTCTAAAAAGCACTTAAACATCTATTTGAAACTACCGATTCATAAAAAAGTGTCTCGTTTGGGAGATATCGCTTAAAAATAAAACTTTAGTAATTTGATTATTCAACTATGCAAAAGTCGCTTCATGCTTATTTTGGCTTCCAAATCTAAATAGTTCTTTTTAGGTTATACCCTGCAGTTTCGTTGTTGGAATACACACATTTAAGAATCAATAACATCTCCTATACTTTAGACATCGCCAACTTTAGTCATTGGACCGTGTAATTAGCAGTAGCTGAAGGGGAGAATGGAGGCATCTTGAGTATAGTAGAAACAATTTTTCAAACTGCACTTGGAAAATTCTTCTTGTGCTATGTAATTATTGTGTCAAATGATGGAGCCTAAAAAAAACAGGAAAAATTCTAGGGTGGTAGACTTTTGCGTGGAAAAAAAAAATGTAATGTTTTCACAAAAATTAAAAAATAATCTGATACAGGAGTCTGTGATACAGAAATAATTTGAAAGTTTGGCAGCGGAAAATTATGGCGAGTAAAATTTAATGCATTGTAAGAATGTTTCTAACTTTTAGTATAATAAATGAGGTGTACACTGCGACACTAATTGAAGTATTCGTACGGGAGGAAGTATACATTTTTGTAACGCTCAATTAACGTTTATTCGATCGGCGTTTAATTTTTTAAAATATAAAATCTTTTCACTCCTAAAATTAGCATTTGTATCAGAATAGGTATATATAAAATTAAAACAAATAAACTTCATTTTACTTTATAGAAGTTTACTTCTTAAACTTCTTAGAGTTACACTCTAATTGATAAAATTATGTTTTTAGCCAGAAAAACGTGTCCGACAAAGGCGGAAAAATCCCTTGAAATTTTCAGCATCTGATTTCCTCCAGCCGATACTTTGAACTGGATGTAACGACTATTTCTAAGGCTTTTTTCGAATCGAAAAATTACGGCGAATTTAGAATGAAAATTAAGAATTATTTGAAAATTGGCTATATTTTACGTGACAGCCTGCAACCATAATTGGATTTCTAATGTAGTTTTATTTCCGTGAAATCAAAATAACGTGAGTCTCACTTACGACATCTAACTTTCTTACTCGTTAGAAAGTTCACCGACTTACCCCGGTCATGTGCCACCCTCAAAATTGCCCAAAAGTCGCCTTTTGGTGTACGTAGGTATATCTCAAAAACTATTAATCATAGAATGTCGAAATTTCATATGCAAGGTTGTTGTAACATCTAGTTGTGCATCTCTATTTTTGGTTCCAATCTACTGGAGAGCTTATGTACAGGACCACCTAAAAGAATTTCAATACATTAATTTCTATGAACATCTTCAATATATTACGTCTATAGTCAGTCATTGTTTGGTCCATACCCAAAATCTCACCATTTGTCATCGACCTTGTCGAGTTTTGATGAAATATCGCCAAAATAATTTCGTATTTCACGTAACTCTAAAACTTTTAATTGTGGAAAAGTTGAAATTTTGCATTTAGAACTATTGTAACATTCAACTGCGAATCTCTTTTTAGATTGAAATCGACTGGGTAATTAATTTACAGGGTCACCCAAATGACTTGCGCATTAAGGAGGTGTACTGATGCATTCATTTTATTCAAAGTCTGTGGCCAGTTACTACTTTGGCTACCCCCAAAATATATCTATCTCAAGCTTGTCGGCTTTTGGCGAAATATAGCTCAATTAAGTGCCAAAAATAAGCCTTTTAAATTGAACTCAGATTGTCGATGTCTCAAAAATTTGCTAGAAACCGTTAAACCTTATATAGTATTACTAGCTGAAGTACCCGTTCTTCGCACGGGAATGAATGGACTTTTTGATATTACGATTTGTGGTGATTACTATTCATTGTAATAAACAGATATAGCAAAGTGGATATCGCGTTATATTGAGTCCAATAATCATGCGTACTGAATTTCAAGGCAATCGTTTTTACGGTGCAGAAGGCGATGCGGCGTAGCACAATCTTGTGGCGAGTTTTAGCAAAACGGATACGGCAAAAATATTCTTCGCATTCAGATATCGATGTATACGAATTTTCATGACGATCGGCTGAATAGTCTTGAAGTTCATGTGTTGACGCGACATCTAGTGGTAAGTTATAGGAAAATGGATAGCGCCAAACTCATCCCCGTGTTCAAATATCTATGTTTACCTATTTTCATAGCGATCATTTGCACAGTCAAGAAGTGATACACTGCAGGGCCATCTAGTGGTTAATTAAAGTAAAGATTTGCTACAGCGCCGTCATGTGGCGAATTATAGCAAAATGGATAACGCCAAAATATTCTCATTGTTCAAATAGCTATGTATACTGATTTTCATAGCGACCGTTTGAATGGTCAAGAATTTGGCCTGCTGCAGCGTCATCTAGTGGCGAGTTAAAATAATAATGCATTGCAGTGTCATCTAGTGGTGAGTAACATCAAAAGGAACGCAGTTAGAATACATTCTTCGTGCTCAAATGTGTAAGTATAAAAAATTTTATGCCGATCGCTCGAAAGGTATAGAAGTTGATGCTTTGCAGCGCCATTTAGCGGCAAGTTACAGCAAAATGGATAGTGAAAAATATTCTCCGTGTTCTAATATTCGCGTGTACCAAATTTCATCGAAATCGGTTGGACGATATTCGCATAGCAAACGGCTAAACGGAATAGAATTCAACGTTGTGCTGCGGCACCAAGTGGCAAGTTAAGGAAAACGGATAGCATAAAAACCTTCTCCATCATAAAAGACTTTGGTGAACCAAATTTCATCGTGCAACGGTGCTCAACGGTGCTGGAGTTTTTCAACCTCATAAACACATACCAACATTCATTTTTATCTATAACCAGTGTTATTATATATACCAGTCTCAAATAAAATCCAGTTTCAAATCTAAGCCTCGCCAAAGTGCCAACATACGCCATTTTGCAAGAGTTTTTTCAGGGAATCATTCGAAGCATTGACTTAGCAGCAATCAATATGGGAAATGGTTCGACCGCCAAAGAGTAGCACGCATTTATTTTAAAAATGGAATCCCTTAATACAGCCGATTTTTTTAAAATTATCAACTATAATGTGTTTTATTCATCGTTACTCCGATGTACTAAATGAGAAGATTTCAATTTTCTGAAATTTGGCGGAATTCCCCCAACTTAAATCAATGTACTCAATTGGCGAGAATTCTGAAGTTAGATCGCTTGAAATCCCTTAATAACTGCATTATTTCTTCACGGATCATTAAAATTTAACGCTGTATTCTAATAAAACCTTTGCACTTGTTTTCAAAAATCTATTTCCTTAAGCTCTCAATAAATTGCGCCAAGCCGAAAACTGTGCAAACCGCTAGAACTCACTTACTCAAAATCCATATTTCAGCCATTTTATTTTTTCGCCAAACTAAAAAAATTTACACATTAGCCTCGGAAATCTTCAATTCTTATTGTTTTGCGTGTAAAGCATTACATTCCTGCTCCGATTTCCCATGCACACGATATTATAATTAAAAAAAAAAAATAACCTTACGAATATAAACTAACAAGAAAAATCATTATTATTATTCTTTTATTTTTACTTTGAGAATTTAAAGCATTTTATTCGGCAAAATCGCCACACATGGCAACCACGATCCTTATTTCACACTTTTTTCACTACAGGGGTTACAATTACGGAAAGATTTTTGCGTGAAGAGCATAAAAAATCTCTTAAATTCCGGAAACGGGTGGACTTTCAAAGTTTTAAAGTGGACTACGATTTATTCTATATTATTTTACATATCTGTGCTAAATTTCAGGCCGATAGGTCCATTTTTGTGGATTTGTATACGAACGGCATTTTATTCGGCAAAATCGCCACACATGGCAACCAAGATCCTTATTTCACACTTTTTTCACTACAGGGGTTACAATTACGGAAAGATTTTTGCGTGAAGAGCATAAAAAATCTCTTAAATTCCGGGAACGGGTGGACTTTCAAAGTTTTAAAGTGGACTATGATTTATTCTATATTATTTTACATATCTGTGCTAAATTTCAGACCGATAGGTCCATTGTTGTGGATTTGTATACGAATCAAATCCACAAACAAACAAACAAACAAACAAACAAACAAACAACAAACAAACAGAATTTCATTTTTATTTATAAGATTGCAGTACTGTGCATCTTTCAAACAAAATAAGTTTAGATGAAATGCACTGGATTTTCGTCGACGCAACCTCCCTTCTACTCCTAGGGAGATAGCCCTTACCCATGCCTTAACAAAACCGAATGCACTAAGTAGGTTAATTACAGCGCGTGCGCGAGTAACAAATTTTCAAAATTACCAATGAAATCGTCAATAGCTTAATATTATCGCATTAATCACATTAATCAATATTATCACATTACATATTATCACATCAATCAATAGCAGGGGCGGTTCCAGACTGTCAGTTTAGGGGGGATCATGGCGAAGGACGTCTGAAGAGTGAAGACTTCTTGAGGCCCTGGACCCTTTTGCATATGTAGGCCCCAAAGAGGCGGATAACTAGGCAGGGCCCGATTATGATCAACAGGGGCCCTGGGCATTGAGGAATTTGGGTCCCCCATCTATGAAATTTGTTTGGGCCCCGTACACTTTGAACAACTTAATAAACTATTCAACCCACCCCCCATAATCATTGTACTTTTATAAATTTCTATCTATCCTTCCCTACAAAAGTGCTTTCTGAAAAAAGAAAAAACAAAAACAGTAAAATTATATTTAAACCTCTTGTGTTCCAGCTCAATGTGCACCCCTCTTCCAGGGCCCGATTATGACCAACAGGGGCCGGGCATTGATGAATTTGGGGCCCCATCTATGAAATTTGTTTTCTTTTTCATAAAATTTTGACATATAAAAGAATATTTCAGAACAACATTTGAAAATGGCGGCCCTTTCGAACCGGGGCCCTGGGCAAAGTCCCGATTTGCCCGTGCGATAATAAGGCTCTGCCCTCTTCCGCTTGCGTCCCTGGGGGAGGGGGGGGGCAGATCTCGCCAACCCCTAGCTTCGGCTCTGGCCCCAATTAGGAGCTTTTTTATTGAATTGTATAAACATGTATTCAACAAAAGCAATCCATAATAAAATTAATTTTTTATAGAAAATTCGTCTTTCCATTTCAGATAATTTTCTGAGAATGTGTGTGGAAATAACATTTGACGATTAAAATTATTCGGATCATCACTTATTCAGGTTGAGTCGAGAATGAGACTAGTTTTCCCTTAAGACCAAGGGCCTGGATCCGGGCTCAGCTTTGGCCTATCCCTTAAAACATTCTGGTCACTGATCAAAATGACAAATCATTCAGGCATTCAAAAGAGTTATTATAGATATAAATTTTAATTTAAAAATGATGTGACGCTCCAAGAAAAAATGTGGGGAGGCTCATTTTAAAAAATCCTTTAATTTATTCATTTAATTTGTATTTCATAAAAATTTTATGATTTAATTGTTGATTGTAAAAAAAAAGTAATTTTTATCAACATGGCTTAAGCAAAAACTTAGATTTTCGATTTACCATCTTCAATCATTTATGTCTAAACGACTGGAATTTTCTTAAATGTTTAACCTCTCCGTTTTTCAGTTTTTCGACCACTCAAAAAGACACCTTATGATTTTGATCAATATTCATGTTTTCTATTGATAGAGATTTATGTATATTTCTTTGTTATTACAGCTTACGAAAGTCTACTTGGGTGATCAAAAGGTTTGTTTTCAGCACTTTGCTTCAATTCCAACGCACGATCACAACGTAAAAATTTTGGATGATTTTTTGGAAAAGAGCAAAACATCGCAAAATAAGTATTCCGTACTAAGGTTATTCTTTAAAAAAATGCATTTTTTGAACCTCTTCTAAAAGAAGTCAGGGGTGCTGGAGATTGGAAAAAAATTATATACACATATATTTATTAATATACATAAAATATACAGTTATTAGACATACAATCGAATTCACTGAATAAGTTCCTTAATATCTAGTCATATTTCTTGAAAAGAAAAAACTTCTTACACATAAAACCTTTTTATGGATAAATGAAATATACGTAATTCTTTTTACAAGTTGTACGAACTTTATAGTGAAAAAAATTAAATAAAAAAAATATTAAATATCGATATTTTGAAAAATGTATCTGGGCAAGTCCATGTTTAAGAATATTTTTTCTAAAAGTTCATAAAATTCACCGTTTATTTCATTGTGTAGTGCAGCTTCTAAAAAATGAAGAAATGATGAGGGGCCCGAAATGAGACTGAGCTTCCTCTCACTTCAGAGGTTAATCGGGCCCTGGGAGCATATTGTTCTTTCTCCATTTCTGCCTCTGAATTTTGGGCCCCTGTCCAAGCTTGGCTTGGGCCCTCTTTTTTGGGGGAAGGGGATAGTTAATCTAGGCCCCCTAAGTTGAAGACCATTTAGGGGGGGGGGTCATGACCCCCGTGACCCCCTCTGGAACCGCCACTGATCAATAGCTTAATATTATCACATTAAATATTTTTCGATTTATCATCAAATAATGAAAGCATTGCAAAGCTCGGTTCATTGTTCAAAGCATTTTTTTTCACCTAAGGCGACTTTTGGCGCAACATTTGAAGGAGGCACACGATCATCGTCGGATTATTAACTAATGAAATTCTAGAATAGTATTATATGCTTTAAAAGATACCTGTCTCTAAACTACAATTGACCGTATTGTATTAGAATTATTTTGAGTGCTCCTGTAGAAAAACTAGCATTATTTTCGATAGAAAACTTCATCTCGTAATCTTTAATAACATCTAATTTTGTTTCATTTCCAATAGCAGAATATCTCTAAAACTAGAAGTCAAAGCTCGTGGTGGAGGCAATCACAACGGGCGCTAGGAAAAAACATTTGACGAAAGCATGTCCTCACTCAATGTATTTAATTTTCGTCCACCTAAAATAAATAACTTCATATTCAATTTTTATTATAGACCCAAATCGAATTTCATGCTCTTCTGAGAAGGTGCGGAAAGTTTTCGCTTCGAACGATTTCATTTCGTTGGGACATCTCGAGCAGGAAGTTAAATCTTTAGGAGGGCACTCTTCCCTCAGAAAGTGGGATAACGCCGTTGTTGCATGTAGATGGCGCAACACCTCACTTGATAATTGCTAATGTAGCCATTAAAGCGAAGGAAAAACTCAGCAACATATTCAGAGTTATTTTCTGATGTAAATATAGATCGTTTCAGACGAAAACTTTTTTTCGTTGACAAATATAAACTCAATATTTTAATAATCTCAAGATAAAACCTCGCCCCTTTTTAATACATTTGTTACTAAGGCAACCACGTAAGCAAAAGTGAAAAAAAATAAAATTTAGTGCTGACGTTCATAATCTCGTTCACATGCTCGGTTGCAAAATTAAAAACATATAAGACTCATTAGCAGTCAGCGGGGAAAATGTTTTATTCCTTTACCGTTAGGATCGCTGCACATCTATTTGAAACTACCGGTTTGTGTGATAAGGGAGTGAAGAATATACATTTTGTGTGGCAAAAAATTCTTCTTCGGGGGTTGTGACCACCCTTCCCCCCCTCCCTCGGCTACGCCACTGATTGTGACATCAGTATGAAGTCATTCCCATTTGCAATAGCTAATTATGACACACAAATGATTAACTTTTTTTACTTTCGGAAATAAAATAGAACTGAAAATAGCGTAAAATTGCTTAAAAATGAGGGATCGTGTGGATTTTTTAGAAATTTAAAGTAGCGCAGATTGTTTTCTATACTTTTACACATATTTAAAAAAAATTTCAAGCGGATCGTACAAACGGTGTAGATGTTATTAGGCTCTTTAGTGCTTAATTTCGTAATATTTTTGCAGTAATGGAGGAAATGAGTTTTATCTTGTAATCAGGGATCAGCGTAACTATATACACTGGTCTAAGGAATTAAGAGAATGTGCAGATTTAATCGATTATCTCTAGAACTACTGGATCGATTTTAATGAAATTTGATATGTACATACATTGATACAATACAAAACAAATAACCATTCAATAATTGTAATAAACACTCACGGTCGAGCGTAACACACGTTGGAGTCGGATGGTATGAAACATAGAGGGTATGGTCGCCTCCTACAGATATACAGGTCTCGCAGCGTGATTTCATACTTGAAATAAGGCATTTTATTATTTCCTCTGGCAATGGGTCCCACTCGTTCAACAACGCTGTTTTCATTCCCTGTATGGTTCTCGGAGGGGGGTTGCGAGTTGCAATTGTCCTCCCCAGAGCGTCCCAGACATGCTGTATAGGGTTAAAGTCTGGAGATCTGGTTGCCCAATCCAACCGACGAATATCCTCACACTCTAGAAATTCAAAGACCAGAAGAGCTCTATGTGGCCTCGCGTTATCGTCCATTAAAATGAACTCAGGGCCAACCGCACAACTGGAAGGCGAACATAGGGCTCCAAGACCTCATCCCTACAGCTCACAGTGCCTCTTTCAAAGACACGGAGAGGTGTGCGGCCATCCAGCATGATGCCTGCCTAGACCATTAAACCTCTTTTGCCATAGTGGTCGATTTCGCGGACATTGAAGGGTCGGTAGCGGGTCCCTGGTTCTCTCTATATGAACGTACGGCGAGAATCGGTGTTTAGGCTGAATCGGGACTTGTCAGTGAAGAGAACGGTCGCCCATTGGTCCATTACTCCGATCTCTGTGTTCTCTGCACCATGCTAAACGGATTCTCCTGTTCGTAGAAGTGAGCGGAACGCAAACTGCAGGTCTTCTTGCAAACAACCCTCTCTCATGAAGTCTTTTGGAAACAGTCACTCTTGATTCACGGGTTCCTGTGGCTGCATACAAGTCACGAGAGAGCCGAGAAGCTGTAGCACTCCTGTTACGCCTCGTTATAATGGACAAATGGCGATCTTCTCTGGCCGTCGTGGCTCTTGGGCGACCTTGCCCAGTCTTTCTCTCGATGGATCCGGTATCCTGGAACTGTTTCCATAAGTTACAAACGACGCTGGACGTTAAATTGAGCTCTCTACAAATCTGCACTTAAAATTATAGCCTGCTTCTAGCCTCCCGGCCATTCGCCCCCCCCCCTTATATCATCTAAACGTTGGTGGTTACTCATTTTTACTGTTACAATTTGAAATTAACCGATTGCTGCAAAAAATCACCAGGAAATTCGCCGAGGTGTGCTACCGAACGAAATGCCTCTTAACTTACGCGCGTTTATAAAGCCTGTTTCTCTACAGGCTGGCTCCGCCTACACACATGTGTACGCTTACGTATTTGACGTACAAGATTCGATAAAATGTGCGAATTCTCTTAATTTATTTCACCAGTGTAGTACGATGATACGTTTTAAAGAATAACTTCCCATAGAGCGCAATCAGTGGCGGATCCAGAAAAAATTTCTGGAGGGGCGCAAAACATACTTTGTCGCATAAAATAAATAGAATATGCAAATTCGCTGAGGTGTGCTACCGAACGAAATGCCTCTTAACTTACGCGCGTTTATAAAGCCTGTTTCTCTACAGGCTGGCTCCGCCTACACACATGTGTACGCTTACGTATTTGACGTACAAGATTCGATAAAATATACGAATTCTCTTAATTCATTTCACCAGTGTAGTACGATGATACGTTTTAAAGAATAATTTCCAATAGAGCGCAATCAGTGGCGGATCCAGAAAAAATTTCTGGAGGGGCGCAAAACATACTTTGTCGCATAAAATAAATAGAATTTTAGAACAAGTCAATCTTCTATAGGGTAAATTTAGTCGTACTAGGGGAGTCCGAATACATTACGCCTCTGGATCCGCCTGGCGCAATGTATTGGAATTATTTTGAGTGCTCCTGTAGAAAAACTATAAATGCGACATAGAGCAATTTCAATAGGGTGCATGGTACAGCAGATAAGACTAACATATATAAATTTCGTCGAAATCGATGCCCATTTACGGGAGTTAGAGCACGGACGGGCGGGAGGACAGACGGACAGACATACAAACCGAGATCATGAACAGTTTTGAACCTTGTTGGAAAGTGTTAAAAACACAATGCAAAAATTTCCCCAAAACATTGAATTTTACAAATAATTTCCCTTGTTCGCAGCCGTATTTTCAGTGATTTTTCTCTCAGTGTTGTGGGATTAAGACCAATTATCTGCACGGGGTATCTAGGCCTATGGGGTCTTTCTAAGGGGTCCTAACCCGTATTTGGCTAAGTTTCGGAGAAAACCACGGAAAACTCCGAACGGTTAGGTCGGCACACGCGACCTGGTTTCGGACCAGACATCTTCCGTCTCCCAGTTGAGAGCGCTATGCCTAAGGTGACCATACGTCCCGTTTTGAACGGGACAGCCCCATTTTTAGGTGGTTTGTCCCGTTGTCCCCAAGCACAGCTTCTGGACACCGTAATGTCCCGTTTTTAGAAAGAGAGCAGTTCACGGTAAAGATTACTATAAAGGCCGATAAAAATCTAAATTCATTCAACGGCAGTGTCTGTAAAAAAAAAAAAAAAAAACCCTGACCTCCCTACCTCCCCTTTCGAGACACAACGAAAATGACGGGGGGGGGATGTATTGTTTTTCGGTTTGTTCTTTTAATGTTCTTTTTTATCAAGTATTTCAATTTATTTTATTTTTTTTTTTTTTTAAAGTCACGTTCCTCTTTTCTTATTCCCCCCCCCCCCCCGATCTCCACTTCTCCACTTTATTTTCCCTTTTCACTCTGGTTTTCTAAGAATTTTTTCCCTTCCGAATGACAACTTCCTTTTTTCTGTGTGTCCTTTTGTTTACATTTCTCGCTTTCCTACCTTCCTGCCTTGTGTCGGAGGGCGTTTTTGAAGTCGAAGAAGGGCCAACCCCATGTGTCACCCGAAACGTACCTCCTTTACTATTTTGTGTAGTATATGTGTGATTTAGCAAAGTGTTTTTTCATTTTATTTTGATATGAACATTAACACAAGCTTGTTTGCGCGTTTTCTTAACAACTAAAAGTACCCACACCTGTCAATACAGTCTCCCTGCACTATTACCTTAAAAGTAGTAGATGTCCCGTTTTGAAGAAAAAAAAAATCTGATGTGTCCAACACATGACTTCCTTGCACGTCTATTAAATCAAAAATGTTTTTTACGCACTTCCTCTAAACTTATTTGTTCGAAAGATATAAAATATCAATAATAGTAAGATATAGCGATTTCTAGATAAACATTTTGATATCGTCAAGCTGAGTTCAATTTGAAAGATTTCTTTCTGACACTTTATTTGGCGATATTTCACCAAAAGCCGACAAACTTGAGATAGTTTGCGAGATTTTGGGGATAGCCAAAGTAGTCATTGACCACAGACTTTCAATGAATTGAATGCATCCATACACCTCAATGTATTTAAAGTCATTTGGCTCACCCTGTAAATAAATTCCCAGTCGATTGCTGTCAAAAAAGATATTGAAAACCGTTAGATATTATAATATAGTTTCTAAATACAAAAGTTCAAAATTCTACGGGTTAAAGTTTTAGAGTTATACAAAATACGAAATAATTTTTGGCGCCAAATTTGGCGATATTTCGGCGAAACTCGTCAATGTCGACAACATTTGGCGAGATATTAAGCATGGACCAACAATAACAGATTATCGCCAAATTTGGCGATATTTCGCCAAAACTCGCCAAGAACGATGACAAATGGCGATACTTTGGGCATGGACCAAATGACTGACTATCGCCAAATGTGGCGACATTTCGGCAAAACTCGCCAAGGTCGAGGACACACGGCGAGATTTTGGGCATGTACCAAACAGTGACTGTCTACAATTGTATTATATTGAAGATGTCCATAGACATTAAAGTACTGAAATTCTTTTCAGTGGTCCTGTAAATAAACTCTCCAGTAGATTTTAACCAAAAATCGACATGCACAACTAGATGTTACAACAATCTTATATATGAAATTTCATAATAGTTTTTGAGATTTGAGAGTTAAATATGCACACACGTACACAAAAAAGTCGCCAAGCTTGGCGACTTTTGGCATAGTACTTGAGGGAGGCACGTGACGGTGGTCGGACCATTACCTAACTTATGTGATAGGACGGTATTGTGCTTGAAATGGATGAATCTCCTAAAATTGCCATTGACCGTAATGTATTGGAAATCTTTTGAGTGTTCCTGTAGCAGAACTGTAAATGATAAACACACTTTTTTTAATGGAGAAATTCATTTTCTAACTCTTTACAGCATATATCACTTCTGAGTCGTTTGAAATAGCCCAATACCTCTAAAAAACGCTTTGATGAATTTCGGCCCATAGAGCGTAATGTATTTCGAATGTTTTGGGCGGTCCTGTAGATAAACTATCCAGTCGAATGGAACCAAAAGGGGAGGTGCACAACTAGATGTTACAACTATCCAAAATATGAAGTTTCGACATTCTACGCCTAATAGTTTTTGAGATATGCGAGTTTAATGATTTTCGGCCCATAGAGCGTAATGTATTTCGAATCTTTTGGGCGGTCCTGTACATAAACTATTCATTCGATTGCGACCAAAAGGGGAGGTGCACAACTAGATCATAGAACAATCCTAAATATCAAATCTCAACATTCTACGACCCATAGTTTTTGAGATATGCGAGTTACATACATACGTACGTACGTACGTACGACGTACGTACTACGTACAGACGGCATGGAAAAACTGACCACAATAAACTCGCCGCTGGTCAAAATGAGTTGCAGACGCGTTAATAGGATCGTGCATGCTAGCCTACGATGAGATGCATCGAAAAAATTTTTTAAATTCAATTTAGAGGTAGTCAAAATCGGTTTTTTTGTCGAAATTTGGCCCCCAAAATTTTTCGGGATCACATTACTTCCTTATACTACGTACAAGGAAGTAATAAATGGTCACGTTAGCTATGCCTGACGTATTTGCGCATATACGCATTGGCAGCCTCACTATTGTGAGGTTGCCAGTTGCTTCGCATGTTGCAAATTAAATGTTTTTACGTCTATTACGGAGTCCTTATTGGCGGATTTTGGTTCTAAATTTTTTAATTTAATAAATGTCAAGCGTATCATTTGAATTATCTGCAACTCAAATTTTATGCCATTTGGAAGAACAAAGAAAACGCATTGTGGTTCCCTCTAAAGAGACTAATTTCTTTCTGTTTTACCCCGAACATGAATTTTTCGGAACTAATTTTTTTTTTTTAAGGAAGTTATTTTGCAGGCCGGATAAAAAAATTGCAATATATCACATCGCGAAAGTTTGAAGATGAAAACTAACTCAGTCGTCAGTCGTGACTCTCGATTAACTTTTTCCATTGTCAGCCGTTATTCGTTATTAACCCATTTGTGCCTAGGTATTTTTGCGACTTTCTTCGATTTTTGCTAATACCGGCAATAATAGATAAATTTCTGATGCCAATTTCTTGAACAAGGGATGATTTCTTTTAAAATCATTATGCATAGAAATTGAAATATCAACATCCTACTGGGTCATGTTAAAATAGTTTGTGGAGTTGAGGTTCAATACTCGTGAATAAAGGCTAGGAAAAATAAATAGCGTTTTCAACTGATAGCGAAAATGCCGTCCCAAAAAAGGGACACTAGGCATAAATGGGTTAAAATATTTACTAGTGACTTTCCATTCGTTAATGTTTTCTCTATACAGCGGGAGTTCATGGGTAGAGCAATTTAGGTGTAACATTATATGGTGCTGGCATCTAGTATCATAAGTAAGAAACTACAACTTTTTGAAACCTTTCAAAGGTCTTGACAGAATTAAAGGTTCATAATATCAATTTTTGTAGTTTAATTTTACTAACAATCAGAGTCTGATTATGACGAACAGGGGCACCGGGCATTGGTGAATATTGGGGCTCCCATCTATGAAATTTCTATTATTTTTCAGAAAATTTTGATATAAAAAAGAATATTTCAGAACAATATTTGAAATTGGGGTCCTTTCGGGCCGGGGGCCCTGTGCAAAGTCCCGATTTGCCCATGCGATAATAAGGCCCTGTTAACAATCCTTGATATTTTTAAAAAATTTTGACATGTGTTTTAAGAAATTGCTTCCACTATTACCAAAGATCTAAGTTTTAAAAGTTACTGATTTAGAAAGCTGAAAACTGAGCTTTCCCTAAGTTAATGGAAGTAAAGGATCAGCTTGATCTGACATTTTTTAAGGTGGGTAATTTTATGTGTTCGGTTAATGTTTGGTGATATTTTGTGTACGTGTGCGTGTCGAAAATATCTATATCGTGTGTGTATAAGATATAGCTATCCAGGAAGCTAATTATTAGTTTAAATAAAATAAAAAATAAATGGATTAAAAGAATCTGTCTTTTAAATATGCACATGAATGGATCAAGTCTCTGCATTTAGAATTATACTCTCTTTTGAATCCGCTTTAAATATTCTCAAAATGTTAATTTTTAGAAGCGTATAATATCCTTAATTGAAATAAATTACGATGCAAAAATAAAACAACAGTACCATGCGTAGAATAACAAAGATTTAAGGTAACAAGAAACTACAAAAAAGCTGGTGTTAAAAGGTAAAATCAGTAGTACAAAAGTTTAGGTAGTATCTACTGTTGAAACTATTGAGGGATATAGTCGCCGCTTATTCCAGTCAGTGGTTTATCCGGTGAGCCGCTTATTCCGGTGAAAATCGGCATGAATGGAAAGAAATGGGCAAATTACACTGATTTTCCTCCGGTTACTTGGGTAGTGAGCGCCGGTTTATTCGGTCAAATAAACTTTGGAGATTGGATAAAATTTCAGCGTAATCGGCTTTTAGGGCGAAGTAAAAGCCAGTCAAAGATAACTCATATTTATGTGGAGGTAATTCAATTAAAAGCATTTTTAATACACTTAACAGAATTTGAATAAAAATAATTATCACTCCTACACCCGGAACCAATTAGTACCTGATGATGACAACGATGTGCATCCGAACCGTTACGCGTCACAAGAGCATATTTCCTGAACGCTATGGACTTTTTACATAGATCATTTGAGGAAAACAATGTAAATGATCAGATTGAATTTTCCCAGGCTCCTAAAACAGCCTTTAATTTCGGACCCCTCGATCCCACAAAGAAGTTGATTTTTTTTTTTTTTTTTTTTTTGAAATAAATGTACATACGCATTTTTTGACTTGTTCATTTATTAATTCTTTAATAAATATGAACATACGTTAAACTACGATTGTCAGTTCATATTTTTGATTTAATACATCGATTGTTTTCTTAAATTTTCTCATTTTTACTTTGGTCCCTCTGTTTATTTCGCATTTCAGTTATTCCGGTCAATTTCAATCCGTCCCGATGTGACCGGAATAAGCGGCGACCTCTGTATTTACTTATCGTTTAGTTAGTTGTAAGGATCTCGGTGAAAAAATGATGAATATAAAAAATGCATTATTAATACAGTATATAGTGCTTTAATCGAAATTGTCCCAACAAATCTACTAATACTAATATTACTTAGACTAATACTATCTGTCTTCGTTTCTTCCCCAAAACACTCAATTTAACTATTTAAATCCTCCATGGTTCAGCAGAAGAAAATAATTTATTTGTTTCAATTTCTTGAAAAATATCAAACTGTATGATCTCGAAGCAGGGGCATTGCTAGGGGGTGGCAGGCGGGATAAGTGCCCGAGCGCTGAACGAGAAGTGGCGCCAAAAGGAAAAACTCAAATCAGACCTGTGAATGCGATGATTTTTTAAGTTTACTTCTGTTTAGTTTTGTAACCGTAACTTTTGTAACCCTCAGCACTAATCCCATCATGGCTAAACAATAGAACAGATGATCAAAATGAAGCCGTTGCTGACAGTAAGGTAAGCAGCAAGACAAAACCAAGCAGCCAAGTATGTGAAGTTGACGGAAAATCTAAAGAAAATGCTGAAAAGAAGACTTTTATATGGATTTATAAAAATATTATTATTGCGCTTATCAATTTATTATGAAGATCGATTTTTCATAACTTTGTCATCATGATCTCTCAATGGAACGTGCGTGTGTGTGTGTGTGGGGGGGGGGGCAAAACACAGGTTTTGCCCCCCCCCCCCAGTCTCGAGACGCCCCAGTCTCGAAGAGATATGTAGAATCGCACAAATTGTGTGGTAGTGTTCATCAATTTCACGTAATGTTTAATATTAAAACTTTGTAAAATACCTCTATTAAAAATAACGCTTAGAAAAATGATCGTTTCTGGTAATACACAAAACTCATACATCTCCAGTTGGTAGGGGGGGACCGTTTTACCATCTACACAGAGTTCTAACCTCTGCTTTTAATTATGTAGATGGTAGAATTTCTTTGCATATGTAGAAGGGGGGAACTAACAATCGGTTTGTACCTTTTTAAGTGTTTTATTTTACAAAGTTTTAAATTAATTTTAACGATTTAAGGTGATATGCTCCACAGTTATTAATTATACGTAAAAGTTTTTATTTGTTAGAAGAAGAGCACAAAATGTGTGTATGCGTGTGTAAGCGTACTGTTCGAACATTTTACATACAAACGTAAACATCCGATTTGGAGGTGGAAACGGACAAGTCCATTATTTGTGGGGAGTTTTAGTAAAATATGCACTTGGGCAATAGAGATGAGTTCGGGCTCATTTTTTGAAGCCCGAGCCCGCCCGAGCCCGAAGACTTTTAATCCGAGCCCGCCCGAGCCCGAGCAATATTATTAAAGTTGGAGCCCGAGCCCGCCCGAGCCCGAAATTTCAGCTAAAGACAAATAAAATTAACTACTTCATTAAGAGGATACAATAAATTTTGGAGCTTCACACATCTTCTAGTTCCCCGTGCCGCTATTTTTTGAAATAAGTACGTCTATTTACCCCATGAATCACTTTTTAAAATCTGTTTCAAGGAGTATGTTCAACAAAGGAGAAATTTTTCACGAGCCCGAGCCCGAACGCAATCGTGAATTACAGAGCCCGAGCCCGAGTCGGGCCCGGGCTCGGGCTCGGGCTTTCGGGCTCGGGCTGAGCCCGTCTCATCTCTATTGGGCAATCACTGCAAGGGATGGGCACGTGCAATGCATTCCCGTATTCCTCCACTCGCTTTCCCCCTCCTTAACCTGTTCATTTTCATTCGCCTTTATTGGCAGCTTGCCAATATTCTACGAGAAACGTGGTCTGACAGTAACAAAACTGTGTATAGAGGTAGAGTAGGAGATGAAAGAAGAGAAAGCCTATTGAAGAATGGACACATCTGTTTTAAGCGCGAACAACCACGTGGTATGTGTTGTCGGTCGGCCTATGGTGTCGTTGGGGGGGGGGAGGGAAAAGTCATAAAGATGTGTTTTTGAGTTCTTGGACCGTGGTCAACGATCCACACTGATGAGTACTGCACTACCTCCTGCACCGTTCATGTACATCAAAGCTATGCGTCCTGGCTTATCCTCTGGCGTGTTTTTTCTTCACGATAATGTGTGAATACATACGGTCACCCGTACAATGAACATGTTGGCGCTAATTCGGCGGAGTGTGTAGGAACACCTACAATACAGCCCGGACCTTTCACATCTTTGGTCCTCTGAAAAAGGCATGGTAGGGTCTGCGCTTTCACTCGGAAAGTGAAGTCACAGACACTGCTCTAGAATGGCTTCATTTTTAGCTAAACTCTTTCTGCAAAGGAGGTATTCACAGATTGGTGCAACAGTGGGACAAGAGCTTGTGCAATTTTAGTGAGTACGTTTGAAAATAAATAATAACTTTTAATTTTGTGGCTGCTGGCCCGTTTTCAATAGATCCATCCTTATATTTAACTAAGGTAACGGGCGAACTATTTTCAGATATAGACATGAAGGTTCTGAGTGGAAAAAACAAAATCTATCTGCCCCGAGGTCTTAATACACAAGTTAAAATAAACTAATTGTGCCATGGGACTCGAAAAAATTCAGGATGACTTTTTATAAGCTGCAAAAACTGATAAATGAATGAAAAAACGATGCCTTGAATTAAAACTTCAGAAAAAAAAAAACTCTTAAACATGGAACTGCACAGCAAAATTTTTCGAAAACTGAACATTTTGCAACATTTTCGATTTTTAAGAATTTTTTTTCTTAAAAATTTCGCAACTGATACATATTTATCGTTTCTTTCAGTGTATAAATGAAAAAAAAATTGAAGCGCTTCACATAAATAGTTCTTGTATTTATGTACTGAAATCACATGATTTTTCGAAATAAACCGAGAGAAAAAAAAGTTTTTGAGAAAGATGTTAACTTCCAAGATATTTTATCCTATCAATTACAGATGTCGCCACTAAATAATCGTAAAGAAAAGAAATCCCTTTTTTACACATGCTCATAAAACAAAAGGCCAAATGTATGACTCCTTGAATACTATGAAGTTTGAAAAAAAATTAATGTTTAACCCTTTCAGACTTGATAAATAATTGAACTTTGAATTAAGTAGTTTTTCTTTTGGCAACAGAGATCAAATCAGTCATTAAGAAATAAAATAAAATATTATGAAAATTAATTTTCCGAGGAAAATTAGTTTTTTTTTTTTTAATGTGCAAAAGTTATGACATCCATTCTGTACGATAATATACGTAATTTCTGTTTCCTCAATTATGGACGCAGGGTCTGAAAGTCTAAGATAGGTTTTTGGGTAAAATCATACAAGCCGGTGCCCACCCCATGTAAACATGGCGACAGTCGCTGGAGCTTGGCGACCGCCAAGCTCCAGCGACTGTCGCCATGTTTACTAGTCATTCTAGGCAACCAGTGGTCCGTTTTTAACTAAAAAAACCCCAGTGGATTCAGCAACCTAGTTGTACAGCTATCTAAACTAGGCAACCAGTGGTCTGTTTTTAACTAAAAAAACCTCAGTGGATTCAGCAACCTAGTTGTACAGCTATCTAAACTAGGCAACCAGTGGTCCGTTTTTAACTAAAAAAACCTCAGTGGATTCAGCAACCTAGCTGTACAGCTATCTAAACTAGGCAACCAGTGGCCCGTTTTTTAACTAAAAAAACCTCAGTGGATTCAGCAACCTAGCTGTACAGCTATCTAAACTAGGCAACCAGTGGCCCGTTTTTAACTAAAAAAACCTCAGTGGATTCAGCAACCTAGCTGTACAGCTATCTAAACTAGGCAACCAGTGGCCCGTTTTTAACTAAAAAAACCTCAGTGGATTCAGCAACCTAGTTGTACAGCTATGTAAACTACGCAACCAGTGGACCGTTTTTAACTAAAAAAAAACAACAACAGTGAACTAAGCAACCTAGTTGTACAGCTAATGTAAACTGGGCAAACACTGGCCCGTTTTCAACTCAAAAAAACATCGGTGGATTAAACAACCTAGTTGTACACCTCTTATAAAGTCAGTATGATTAGAATAGCACGTAAATAGCACTTACGAAAACATAAACACTTCAAATATCAATTTAAAATTCACATTAAAAACCTTAAACATCGAAAGATTCGTTAAAAAAGAACACTTACCTCTATTTTTTTGGTAAATAACCGCTCAGAAATGTCCCCAACACCCACCGGCTTATAACGTACTATATTTCTAACAAACACCCACAAATTCTTTTCTTATATTAACATAACACATTTCATTCCCTTCCATCAATAACGCAAACAATTTCAAATTCCCAAACCTGACGAAACACGTATTCTTTATGGTTGCCAGTCACAACTACCACCGGCAGTTGGCGGTGCATCGCTCACTCTCGCGTCAGATTGTTCGCCAATGATTTGTAAACAAACCATTGACATGTAAACAAGGCACCGTATACGGAATATAGTCCGGTTTTTGTCATTAAACAATCCATTGATGCGAGGTTTTGATGCTATAAATTTGAAGTAACAATACAATTTTGGAAAATTTTCATCTTTTCATACTTATTTGAATCAGGTGGGGGTAATTAGGGGAAGGTGGCCTAAAATTATTCCCTTAAGGGAAAAACTTGTATGAAATGCATTATTGTTTAAATAAAACTTTGGCTCCTTGCTATGATATTTTACACCACATTTTACATCATAAACATATTTTAATAATATTTTTAAAGCACAACGAGTAATGAAAATACAGAATTGTTAGAAAGTGTCCAAAGGATCTTTTCATTCTCAACCAAGAGGCAAAATAATCCTTCATTTGAAAATAATTGTAAATTGTTTTCTATCGGTAAAATAAAAGATGCAAAAGGGAAATAAAACAAGGTTTACAATCATATACATAAATTATTCTTTGAAAATTTTAAAATAAAAACGTATCACCAACAATAAAATGGAATGCTTCAGAATTATAATTAAAAAAATTATTGTCTACAATAAACACACAAATAAATAATGTAATGAGGAGTCATGCATTTTGAGGACGATTGAAGTGCTGCCTTGATATATAGGACTAGGGGGCCAAGGCCCCCAGACTCGCTACGCTCGCTCTTCGTATGAGGCATTCGGCCCCTAATCAGGCTTATTCGTAAAAAAGACATAATTTCAACAGACAAAACCCGAAGATTGGATCAGATAGAATGTTACTGAGCTACACATTGCTTGGTTCTTGCATCTTCATTGGTACATAAAAATTTAAACTTCACAATACAGTAGACCCTCTCCTCCCCCTCATAACACGGAAGATATTTTGTTATGGGAATCCGTATTGAACGGGTCCTGAGCTATACTCCACCTGGAGTGCGGACTCTGCTTATAATCGCTGGAAAAATTATTTGCACTCCTCAGAAACACAATGATATTTAATGTTGCCATTCAAAAGTTATATTAATTAGGAGCTAAACGTAATAAAATCAGAACATCTGTTTCAGCTGTATTTTTAATAATGTAAAACCTATTGGACACCTTGTGAATTTGCCACCCATGGCGATTTTTCATTATTTGGCGACTTGCGTACATGTAAAGTTAATAAAAGCTACGGAACAGATAGAATAGCCTGCCACTAATGGCGACTTTTCATTATTTGGCGATTTACACATGCTCACAACCTATATTTACTGTTCATTTAAGGTTCCCGGAAAACCGTTATCCATATTTTCATTTACATAATCATTTGCAGATTGGCGCACTTCGCACCACGAATTATACCATCTCGTCGCGCTAGCAAATATCCAAAGTGTACTATAACTGCTATAATGGCATAATTAAAGCCGCCAAATATTTCTACTGGTAGCAAATAATCCAGCTGAACGAGAACCGGCTTTAAAATAACCGGCATTTTAATTAATTTTCATTTTCAAGATATTAGTTATTCTGTTTTGGAAAAACGAATAATGGCTAATTCTAAACTCCTGTTGTCTAAGCGAACTTACTATTTGAAATTTGTCAACTTTGTTTAACACATTTTGAGTTACTTATTTCATATAGTTTTTATTTTGGCGTAAAATGGGAGTAATTCTAACTCATGTTTGTAAATTTCACGCGATTCTATATACTTGGAAACGCTTTGTTGCAAAGGAATGAAGGATTTTATGCCAAATCTGGCAACCATTCTGTTTATTTTTTCAGTTTTTTATTAATATCTTCTAAAATAATTCGATTTTCGAAATTTAACTTAGCTTAGCAGTTTCCTCGGAATTTTCCGAATACGTGGACATGTTTCTCGAATTTCAAATCCCCACGGTTTAGGAGAAGATAAGCGAACAAGCTTTTGACAGCGGCCCTTACTTTTTTTTAGAATAGAGAGACACACTACTGAAATTTCTTCAGTCGATGGACCATTTTACCCGGCAATACGGCTGCCCACTTTAGGTCATATTACTGGATGACGCCGAGAAACATAACAGACTTAGCAAATATTAATTCCCATCTAAAAACATTCTTCGTTTAGTAAACCAAGTCATATTTCTGTACATAAAAGGCTGTATAGTTAAATAAATAGGACAGGTAGTGCATACCTTATAATAGATGTTATAAAACCCAATTTTTCGAAGAATCCTGTTTAGATGTATAATGCTGTCACCGCTTGAATACAGTCATTGCCTCTTCTTCACTTGGCACAACTAGTTTATGTGTTACCTGGTACATTATAATAAAAATATTGATTTCATTATTAGGGAAAAAACATTGACATTTCAAGACCACCTAGGGAAAGCTTTGTTTCCGTAGAGTTATTTGCTTAAAACTAAAGGGGGTGATTGTAATTACCCAAACAAAATCCCCCCCCTCCCAAAAAAAAAAAAAAAAGAAAGTAAATACGATAGGCGAATTACGACCACTTGACCTATTTTCTTTTCTGCGAAAGTCGATCAACGCATTGAAAAACATTAAGCGGCGTTGGAACGATGCGCGTGTGACGGAAATGGGTCCTGTAAAACATTCGCGAAAAAGTGCATGCCATAGGTTATCATGCTTTCCTTTGAAAACGTCTTACGCCGCCACTTTTTCCATAGGTGTATCGTTCCAACGCCAGTTTTTAAATGCGTTGATCAACTTTCGCAGGATAAAAGTGGGTGTTGCCATTGTATACTTTCGAAATTTTTTCAGTGTAACTATAACCGTGAGAGCTCCATTGTTTCAGACAATCCAAATGTCGAGCGCATTCCTCTGAATAAATATATCTGAAATCTCATTTCGATTGATTGAACCAAACGCCGGCTAGAGGTCCTTACATTGGGATTTTTTTTTTTTTTTAAGACCACTATGAACTTTTTAATATGAATTACATTATTTTTTTTTTCTTTTGCACCAAATAACTCTGAAAACCGAACCGCCAAATCCGTTAAATGAAAATTTAGACATAGTACTTGTTTGTCAATACCTTAAAAATATAGATAATACTTCAGTATTTCGTCATTATTCCTTAATTAAGGGTTAGGACCCCTTAGAAAGGCCCCGTGGAGGGCACCCTCCCACCCTTCCGGCCTGCATCCCTCGTGTAGACAATCTGCCGTATTTCCAAAATCAAATCAAATCAAATCCTCACTATTCAGGTAAAAATTTCCAGACGTTCGACCCCATTCGTAATTTTTGTGTACTTCTATTACGTCTAATTTTTCTATAGGTGGTCTGGAACTTTTCCAAACGACTAAAATTTTTGCAACTTTGAAAATATTTTTGATACTTTGGGAATATCTATTATAGAATATTTAGAATAGGTAAATTTTCCTTAAGAACGAAAACACCTTAATCATCAGTATGTACAAGATAAGGCTCCCATGTACACGAGCAAAAATTGAACATTGGTAGATGGCTGAAGTGTGAAGGTCCAGGATTCTGGCATAACGGTCTGGAGTTTTGGGCAGATTTCTCTAGAATGTAACGTGAATACGCGTTAGAACCTCTTAAAAAGACTCCTGCCCAAGCCATTCCTCCTTTTGGTGCAGACAGTCCTGGTGTGCTTTGCCACAACAAGGCAATTTGAAATGAGCAAGATCCTTTGCCATTCTTGTATTCATCTGCCACTTATTGCCACATATTACAGTGAACACGAATCGGCCAATTGCTATAAAACATAAATCAATATAAATTTACGAAATCGCCCTTTTATTCTTTGTGTGCGCACCAAGCCCTCCCTCTCAATGTATTGTGTACCGGACTGCCCACTCACAACTCACTATATCATATTAGATAGTTAGTTGTGAGTGTGCCCAGTTTGCCTAGTTTGCTGAAACAGACAATATGACAAACCGTGTATTACAAAATGCAACTTAATAAGAAATAATCAGCAGTAACAAATAAACAAACAAACAATAGCAACAACAACAATAAACCAAACCACGAATACGTTTTCAAATACGAGTCTTATCATAGCAGCAATTTTTTTCCTGGTTGGACTGGACAATGACTTATTCACTGCATCTTCCAAAACAAAACTCGCTAAGTAAAAATTACAGTACATTGACTGTGCTACTTGAATTTGTGCACAAAATTACGCAAAAAAGTAATCCGTGCAGGACACAAAAGTTCTTAAGTTCTTAGACAAAAGTTCTTAAGCATGCTTTAGAACCTGACACTTAATAAATAGTTCTTACACAAAAGGACACAAAAGTTCTTAAATTAATCCGTGTGCAGGACACGGATTTGATCGCTGGATTAGTAGCTTGTCTTGTCTTAAATAATTTGAAAATATAAAAGTACTAAAATGCAAATAGTTCTTTGCCTTCTGAAATTGTAGAGTCTTAAATTGCAAAATAAAATGTGGTTCTCTTCACTGACAGGACCTGTCGGTCTTGAGGCTGTGGAATAGTTGGATATTAGCCAAGTACAGTCCATGCTCGTTTTTAAAAAAATCTTTTTTTAGGAACACCATGCTCTTCTTTGAAATCCGTTGCAATTTTACGAGCTAGCGAGTGATCCCGAATGCACTCCCACTGTGGTGAGTGGTCTCTACGAGTTCGTTAAAACAAGCGTCGACTGTGTTTACAGTCGACGCTTGTTTACAGTCGACTACAGTCTGCCTCCTGTTTAGGAGGCAGATACTTTTAAGTCGTAAGCCCAACTGGGTCGACCGTCTGCTCTCAAATTTTAAGAAATAAAAACACTGTTTCAATTCTTGAACCAAAAGGATCTTGCATATGTGTGTTCCTTTAGCCATCACTTCTTTGAATCACTTTAATTAAGACTGAGGTGCAAAAGGTCCAAGGTTCTGACCAACTGCTTGGCTGTCGATCTAGCGATCTGCCTGCAGTATTGGGCTTTTCTCTCCAGATGTGGCATGAATGAATACGCGTAAATAATTGTCATCCATCCAAGGCATCACCCGCGTTTACAGACAGCCTTAGGGTGCTTTTTCTTATCAAAACAACATTAACATCATCCCAGTAAAAGACATGGAATTAAAAAAAAATTTTTTTGGTTACTGATACCAACAGAAGAAATAAGCTGATGTTGAACTGTTTTGAGTATCTCGACCACGTGTTCAGTTTTACAAATCGGTGCCGTTTCTTTTCAAAAGCGTAAAAAAAAAAAAGAAAAAGAAAAAGGATGATTGCATGAAATCTGACAGATGTCGGTACAAAAATGGCTGTTTGGAGCCGGACTGCAACGAATTACTTCAACCATTCAATTAAACTTGCCTTCACTTGAACTTGAGAATATGCATTCTGATAGCTTTAATAAGTAATTCTATTAAAATAGTCAAAATGATTCTAAAGTTATGATAAACACAGAGTAAAGATGTTAAAAAGAAACTAAGAAAAAAAAAAAGAAAAGCGAATTTAAAGCATGTTTCATTAACTTACACTACACAATGAATTGAAAACGACTAATGAGTTACTTAAGAAACTGAAAACGTGAATAGTAAATTTAAAGTCAATACAAGAGGTACTTAACATATTGTTTCGTGTATTAATTTTCACTTAACATTTAAATTGTTATGCATAAACTACATCTTTTCATCTGGTTAGAATAAATTGCTCGCAGATGTCGAGAAAAAATTGAGTTTTACTTCATTCAAATTTAATCGTTCTTTGAATAATTACCTGTGCGATAGAGTTAAGACATCTGTTTTTAACATTAAAATAAATTAGTTTTTGGTATTTCGAAAGCTTTACAATCTGTTTTTCTTTTGAAAGAGAACGCATTTAAGCAATAAAAAGAGAAGACGAATAGATAGAAATAGCTGTACTATAAAATAATATTAATACTAATTGTAAAAGTCTTTTTGTAATTATGGGAGATATTTATTAAGTGTCAGGTTCTAAAGCATGCTTAAAAGAATATTTAATCTGATTTCGAGCATTTTTTGAGCCTACTGTTGGAGGGGGGAAGAACCGATATTAAAATTTTGAGCTGATTAGTTATAATGT
Source organism: Cheiracanthium punctorium (assembly GCA_038373885.1). Lineage (NCBI taxonomy): Eukaryota > Metazoa > Arthropoda > Arachnida > Araneae > Cheiracanthiidae > Cheiracanthium > Cheiracanthium punctorium. Next base: position 15,898 of record JAWZYV010012744.1, on the reverse strand, counting down.
TTCGATAGATTAATCGAATTTTTCGAAAGTTTTATAAAAAACGTTAATTAAACTCTTTAATTATCTCACGATTGCAATTTTTATAAACGTAGTCTATGTAACTCAAGCGGTATACATAAATAAAAACCTAATTTTAATGAAATAAAATGCTAGCCTGCTTTTTGTGTAAAAATAAAAGTTTCTTTTAGCTCCTTAAGGAAATATTAATTTTCATGAAAACCTTCATAATTTCTCATTGAAAAAGTTGAACACATTCGTTACTTTTCTAAATAGAAAGTCATTTTTTCTTCAAAAATTCTTTAGCCAAAATTAGAATGTTTTCAAAATACGGGCAAAAACAACATCCAGCTAAAACACATTTAATTTTATGAGTTTCCCAGTAAATAAATGGAAAATATTATTTATTAAAAAAATATTTTAGAAAATTTACAGTTAATACACATAGAAATCTGATTTTCACAGATGTTTAATGATGCAACAAGTTTTCTCTATCGTGTGTGTAATGTTGATCACATATTCATTTACATTTTAATCTTTATCTGTTATTTTTCCATTACATTGAATTGCACCATATGATTTTTACCAACGGTTCCCTTTCAGATATTACGCATATGCTTATGTATATATTTAGGTGTTACGTGTACATATGTAGAAGCTGTTCTAAAAAGATGGTAACATGCTTTAACCCTTCATTCATTTATAGATAAATTGGTAATTGGAAAACTGTTCAAAATAGGGTGGGAAAAAAAGACTACTTTAAGGAAAAATACCTGTCGTTAATTTTCAAAAAGTGGCACTTCACAAATTTTTACACCATACCCGTGAAAAAAAAATCCCCAAGTGAAACATGCCCCATGTATGATAAGATGATGTACAAAATTTCAGTCTTCCATCATAAAACGCCATACAGATATCTTTAAATAAAGATGAGCAGGAGTTGTACATGAAATTCAATGTAAATATTTATTACTAGTGTAAAAAAATTTCTTTCGCAATTTCTATACGATCCTTGAAATGCGATCATCCAGAGGTATTTTTTTTTTTTTTTTTTTTTATCGAGAGCCTTTGAAAAGCGGTTTAAGACAGTATATATTTATCTTCATATCTCTGACACTTTTTAGGATATAATCCTCAAATTTTGCATATCAGCACATTATTGTATGGGGCGCACTTTATTAACTGAGTATTTTTTATGGGGATCATATACATATTTAAAAAGTGTCACTTTTTGAAAATCAACAACAGAAAAAATTTTCGTAACGGAGTCGTTTTCTCTAACTTATTTTAAGCATTTTTTTCAACTTACATCGCCCATTTAGCTCTAATGGATAAAGAATTAAAGCGCGTTACCAAATTTTTTGGGAGACCCTGTATACAAAATTAAGTTCGATTTCATGTACTGAATCTCGCCAACTCGCTGACTCGGAACGAAGTTAATGAGCCTGGACTTAGTGTTCAATAAAAATGTTTGATAATTTTTACACGACACTGCATAGACTTCAAAATACGGAGTGCAGAGGCCAACATGAAAGTCAAAACAATAGTTGACTGTAAATATCACTTGCAATACTTCTTAATTAAGGTAGTGCAGCTCTCTATTCTTCACGGGATCCAACAGAACATGTACGGAGTTGGGAAATGAATTGCATACTCGTTTTTTCAACGTTTTTCCTACAACGTTTTTTTCTACACCGTTCTTCTTCAATGTTCTTTAACGAGACACGAAAAGTTATTTTAACGAATAACTTTAATATTTCAAGTTAATATTTCAAATCTGAAAACTCCGTTTGAATGATGTAATTGTTCGAAGAATTTTTTTTTTCTTCAGGTGAAATAGTTAAGAAAATTGACTTATTACTTTAACAACAAGTTATTAAAGTGATTAGTAATCAGTGAACTGAAAAAACGTCTCCAAATTGCTGAGCAAATCATCTTGGTGAGCCGTACCTTTCATAGAAGTTTGCTAATGATCTGCGTCGGCAATCTTTATACAGGGTGATTCAGAAATTTTGTAAGAAACCTGTAAGGGGTGGTAGAGGTAATCAGTACGGTTCAAAATCACATAAAGCAATGTGGGATTGGAAACTTTGTTTTCATTTACTTGTTAATAATAACTCTAATAATTAATCTTGTAATCAATATATTTTCATCTAATTCTTCAAGTATATTTTCATTTACTTGTTAATAATAACTTTAATAATCAATCCTGTAATCAATATATAATACCTACTTTAAAAATTAATCCTGTTAATTGTCAGTTTTAGTCAAGTGCTTTCTGTGAAAGATTTGACTAAAGTTTGGTTGGTTTTTGATGAACCATGGTTGGAAAGTTTACTATTTTTACTAAGTGATTATTAACAGGTACATGAAGACACTGTTACTGACTCGATATTGCTGTGAGATTATGAAGCATCTTGCTTCTCTCTACAACGCCTTACATCTTTTTTACAATAGTTATGAATTAGCCTGTATTCACGAAACACTAAATTTCTTATATTTAAGTAATCTGTCTTTTATCATATGTATAAAAATAAATAAGAACATGAATAATTCAAAATATTCAAACGTAAAACGGATTGCAATGCTTTTTTATATTTGAGAGATTTTAAAAGAAAAGAAGACAAAAAAAATCTTTAACAACAACTATTCTACAAAACCATATTCGCGAAGAACATGATGAAATTTAATAAAAAAAGTAGACTTGCAGCCCCAGAAAAAGTTGCTTTTAAATCTATGCATAAATTTCATTCCAATACCCAAATGACACTTTATATAATCTGAAAAATGTACTGATATAGGCACATTTTTCAAAACATTCATTTTTTTTTTCACTTTTCTCACTTAATGCTCATAAACATTATAAAGCCATTTTTTTCAGTAAACTTTTCCAACACATTCTGACGACATTAAAAATCTCACGTGAAAATTCCATCTCTCAGCATTTTTTCTGTTTTATGGAAAAGAGTTATTTTAAGTGCTTATAGGGTATCACTTTCTCTAAAAATATAGATTAAAAAGAAATATTACGTAGAAAGAAAAATTTTGTCAAGAATTTATAGCAATATGCGTTTCAACGAATTCATTTCATTTTGTTTTAACAATATTATATTTTGCTATAACAATGTAACATTTACATTTTATATTATTTTAAAACTTGGTTATATCTGGATACATGTGCGTAACATACATAGTTATTAAAGTATGGTGGGGAAAATGGGTCGAAAACGTACATTTTTTACTTTCCGAGCATGTACCATGGAAGGAAAGTATTGTAATCATGAAAAAATTCGACTTCGAGATTTTGGTGTATTGACACGTTTTGAGGTCTTTTGAATTCATTTATGCTATTTTTACGAGATGTATGTATGTCTGTGTGTGTGAGGGAACAAGATAGCTCCTAAATGGGGCATTCGATTGAGCTCAAATTGGTTATTTATGTTATAAACCACCGTCGCAAGACCGGTTTTGATTTTGGTGTGAATAGGACTTATAGTTTTTCTACAAGGCTACGACAAAGATTTCTTTTACATTATGGCCTATGGGAGGAAATTCTTGAAAGTGCGCTAGCGTTTAAACGGTACATTCAATTGAGCTCAAATTGGGTATATATGTTATAAACCACAATCGTAAGACCAGTATTGATTTTGATGTGTATAGGACTTATAGTTTATCTACAGGGATACGACAAAGATTTCTTTTACATTGTGGCATATGGGGAGAAATTCTTGAAAGTGCGCTAGCGTTTAAACGGCGCATTCGATTGAGCTTCAATTTGGTATCATGTTTGAATTATTCATCGATTAAAATCTATTTAAATGCTTGGTAAGGATCTTAATCGTAAGTGCTCGGAAAGTCAAGTGGAGTCACTCCAGATTTTTTAAAATTTGTTTTCTATTTTCTGTTACTAAGAATGTTAAACATTCAACTTTCTGTTACTTTAGGCAATGCATTCATCCTCTCAACACATGGAAAGATTGTGTCGTTCACTAATTCATGTTAGATATCGCAACTGAGAATGCGATAACCTCATTTTTAAACTCAGGATGTCATTTTGAAGTCATGAGTTTAAAATCTAATTACATTAAAGGGCTTTGACGCAAAATTTTACTATTATAAAAATTCAAAGTATTTTGTTTAATGCGCGTGTTACCCTTAGCGATTTTTGAGCTCTGTGATTTTTCAGCAACCATAATAACGAAAGGAAACTAGCATTTTTTAAAATAGTGGGAAATTCAAATTTCGGCACAAGATGCAAAATACTAATTAACATAATTCATAGTATTCCCTATCGGTTTGACGACGGTCGTTGTATGTATTCCCAAAAATCGTGCAAAATGTCGTCAAGTTTGGACGAATTTTGGCGGTATATTATCTATATTAGATATGCTTTTTTTTGTTAAATTTTAGCAACTTAACAAGCTCTTGCACAAAAGTTACATCATTAGCAAAATAGATCCGGAAAATATTTGAAATATCGATTAGCTGGGAATAACCCCAATATCTCTCAAATTAACTTTAATAAAGTTCTGTTGCAAGCGAGAGTTTTTCAACGTCGTATGTTTCAATATAATTCTGTTTGAAAACTACTGCGCGAAATGACTAAATTCGACTACCCTGGTCAGAACGTGACGTCATAGATTAAAAGTTGTCTGAAATTCGTAAACTCTGCAACACAATTTAACGCCCTATTCGCAATCTGAGCGATTCCAAATAGTTCCTCGATATTACACATTGCTTATTGATATTGTTTGATGTTTTCACGAGCCTGAACCATTGTGGATTTAAATGATATTTAAATTGGTACAGCTTGGATGCTTTCCACCACTGCGAGATGAAATATTTTGCTGTGCTAAATACGCCAATCGGACAAGAATTATGCTTAAAAATATATGGAGATCTGTTTTAATGGCAATGCATAAATTCCACAGAATCACCAAAAAGTAGAAAGGCATCAATGGTTTAAAATATCTAATCTGTTTCATTAAGTTGAGCATTAAAGACGGAGAAACGAAGATAGATAATATTAATATAAGAAATAGATAGTATTCTCATTTTTTTCTGTGGTAGTAATAGTAGATTTGTTTGGATAATATGGATTAAAGCACAGTATACTACGTTAATAACTATTTCGTGAAATTAAAAGTGTTACATTCATTATTTTTCAACGATTGTTTTTAACTAACTAAACCATAATCCTACGTTGCATAATACATCCCGCGGTAGTTTCAACAAAAGGACTGCTTGAACTTTTTGACATTTTGTTTTCGCATAGATAGTTACCATTATATTTTAGTAAAATATTCGTTTCCTACCGTGTGAAGAACGGGCACGCAGCTAGTAAAACTATTTTAAATGCAAAAATATTAAACTTTGTTAAGAGCTTTTAATATAGGTGGGGTAAAGAAGGTTGCGTAAAATGGGTAATAGTAGATCAAAAACAGCCGAAAATAATAATACGCTTTTTAAAATTTTATTTATGTCTTTTCACGATTTAGAAATTATATAAATTTAAAAATATTAGTACCACGGCCGTTTGACTTACGGCCCTGGGACCGACATTTTTTAATTGAAAGAAATACCAGAACTTTTCAAATTTTTAGGAATGTATCAGTATCTTGAAAGGTTTTTGGAGACACAAGAAAAGAACATGGATTAAATAAGCAGACAAAAACTAATATTTTGTTTCCAAATGCAATTAATAAACATTTTAATTTGCAAAAAAATCTTGTCAACTAATGTCTGAAAACATAACACCAACACGCCCCCCCCCCGCCTAAAAAAAAAAAAAGTAAATTAAAAAATACAGTTTTGCACCAAACATTAAACCCACCAGTTAGTTCACTTTACAGAGCGAGTTACTCCAAAGGTTAGCGAGGAAAAACGTTATTCACCGCGAAATATATAAGGGCTACCTTTGCCGTGTGACCAATACAACTTCCGCGTTGTCTGAGAGTGAAACTGGCCATTCAGGTTACCTGACTAGAGGAGTACTGGCGTTTAGTGAATACCGCTGTAGAAGAGCTATCGATGTTGTACACCATTTTCGACGGACAGCATTATTTTATAAACTTCTCTGATCTGTATTAATTTTTGATCTGTAATAATTTTTTCTCTGATCTGTATTAATTTGAAACAGACGCACGCGTTCTCGCGAATGTATTTTAAACAGCCACTGGCTGTAGACCTTATTGTATTAGACGATGATTTTTGCGCTCTCTATGCACACCATTTTTTTTAAAATAAGGAACTTGGTATAGGATACAGAAAAAAAGTATACTATTTTTGCAACTTATCCCTATTTATGACATTTAGAGCACGAGCAGACAGACAGACTGAAACCATAAATATTTTCCAACTGTTAAGTGTTAGGAACGAATGATTGAAATAATCCACATTCTATTATAAGCATATTCATTGGATGACGCCGTAGCATGAGCAGCTTTTTAAAGTAAAACTGTTTCTTCCTGTGAAAAATATCTCACATCCCTGAAATTTTATCATCAGTGAAATTCGCGCATGAAATACAATTCTGCAAAAAAATCCAGAAATACTTTCTGTAAACCAAAACTAGCTTTTTATCGAAGTAAAACAGCGGAAGTTTAAGAATTCTTCGAACGTTTAAAATCGTTAAACCCGTAAAATCGTGGCCATGTTTCGTAGACTACAAGTAATGAACAAACATTTTCCCAATAGTTTATTGTGTGCGAAAAATATTGATTGTGCATTTTAGTCCCACGTTGACTGTAAGAGTTAAAAATTTTCTCCCAACAGTGAAATAATAACGGGAAACTTTTATTCTCATACAGTGCATATTATTTACTGAAACGTCGAAGTAAAGTGAATATTAAAGTAAAAAAAAATAAGGGTACTAACGGAAATTTACTAAAACAAAAGATACATGGACTAACCTATGGCACGAAAAACTCTTCCGTAAATGCAGGAAATCTTTCAAAAAATAGGAATTTTTTTTCCCTTCGCAATCATAAGAAATAAAGTTGGAGCATGAGCATTTTTTAAGTTTATCTTAATGGATAAATTTCTTTTGGCATCGATCTTCTTCTTCTAGAGAAATATCATTATTTGGCTTTATGCGCTTTGTAGAATGTTCTCTTGATTCTTTCCTTTTTTTCTTTTTCTTTTTAGTATTTTTTTTTAAACGAACCTAGAAAACTTTGAAAAAATTATCGTATGATTTAAAAGAGAAACCTGAGATACAATTGGATGTGGATTAAAAAAAATTACGACAGAAAATTGCTCAAAGATATTTTTCGGATGAATAACTCTTTCGGGAATATGTTCTTTTCCAGACGGGTAAATCGAATGACTTTGAGAAACTTATTATTTATACTTTTTAAAAATTAATTTAGATGTTTAATAATTATTTAGAACCATAAAAAAGTTGACATTAATTTGCCAATAATAATTTTGACAGTTAAATTAAGCCGGAGAAACCTGGAACAATAAAGACATTTTATTTAACAAAATCAGGGAAAATTTGAACATTTTGACTGAAAACCTAGAAAATCTTTAAATCACATTTTTAAAAATGGCAGGTACAAAAATTTCTTTGAGAGAGCATTGTTAAATAAGAAACTTATTTTAGGGTAACATTTTTCTTAATTGTAACATCTTGTGTTAAATAAGTTTTTCTAATTATATTTAAAATAAACGGCAAATGAAAAATTATTTATAAATGCAGATTAACATGATTTCCAGATCGCATATCAAAAATTTCCAGGTTTTTAGCCAAAATTGGCTATTTTCCCTGACTTTTCTGTTAAAGAAAATTTCCTGACTATTACAGGTTTTTCAGGTTTTTCTTGACCAGTGGCGGCCTTGTATGCTTTGAAAGAATCTCCAAAGATCCTGAATTAACGGCATGAGTATTATCTACACCAACACATCCGTGACATCATCCAGGGGTTTTGACCACATGAAGATTTAAATAGAATTTAAGAAATTATGTTTAATAAAATCACTTAGAAAACTAAACCATCATTTTAACAAATAAATGGAATTAGTGGTACACATATCTGCTATCAGCTGATAACTGCTTTTTAAAAATTCTCTTTGATTTTCATTTCGCAAAATGGCATACTAGATAATACAGCACGGATTATTGGTAGATGGCTGAAATATTAAGGTGCAGGGTTTTGGCCTACCGCGCGGCCGTCTGTCTGAAGGTTCGGGAGATTTTCTCCAGATGTAAGTTAAATACGTGTTAGAACCCCTTAAAAGTTCTTCCAGCCCAGGCACCCCCTTAAGCAGATGACCCTTGTGTAACTTTTTGCCTTAACCCCAATATCTTGAAACCTCTGATTTTATTTATTTATTTTTTAAATAGCAGTATCTATAATTAAGAATGTTACTTATTTCTCTTTGAGATCTCTCTTTTACATTGCGGAACAACTTTTTCCTTTTACAGACACTTCACTTTCACTGAGTATTTCAATAATCTAAAAAATCTAACTGAGTAAAATTCTGAATTTTTGCGTTTACTTTTTTCTGCCTTAACAAATAATATAGGGAACAGGTGATTTCCGAAATTTAAATAGAAACAAAAAATGCATCAGTAATATTTTGTCCAAGAAATAACTACACTGTGGTGGAATAAAAAGCACATACTATCTGATTTTATTTTCTAAGCTAAATTAAATCATTGATGTTCAGAGAACGCTTATTTTAAATTTCCATTAACTCATGTAACGCAATAGAGAAGAATTAATGATAATCATTACTCACAATAAATTTTATCTAAACTCAAAGAGTTCGTTGAATTGTTTAACATTAGACTTGCATGTAACCCTACTTAAGTTTATGCTACACTACTAAGTCATATATTATTCTAAATAAGGTATTCAATATGCTTGCGAAATGTACTTTAAGATTCATTTACTATAATTTTATTCATTTGCAATTTGCATAATCCGGCCATTTCCATATGATTTATGAAAATTTCTGCTTAAATTCTCGTAGAAACGTGATCCTTTTAAAATTCTGTTCCTAAACCTATCAACCCGCCGTATATATATTTATTTATTTCATTGACCCATGTTTAAGAGAACGTAGTAAGGCTTTAAAATTGAATATCTAGAGTAAAAATGTACGAAGTGTATTCTCGATAGCGGAAGAACTGGAAATGAACTTAGAGAAAGTATTTAAACAAATCCAATACAACTTATATTGAATATTCTTTTAAGGTTTGTAAGGTGGTGTAAAGATAGTTTTAACATTGACTAACATTTTAAAATGATGGGCACGATGAAATATATGCTACGAAAATAGCTGACGAAGAGAGTAATTTTGAATGAAAGTCATGCAAGCTTTTGTTTAATCTGTTCCAAATTTACTGAAAGGGCCAATCGTTGAAAGTAAGCAACAGATTGTACTTGAAGCTGTTTTACAGGGTGGTTATAGCTTGGCTAAACTTCCTCTATAAATGGCATTCTGAAACAGAAACGGGTGAACAAATTGCCACCAGCTTTGACATATCAACCAAATTCGAGATGAGAGACCTAGCATCTGAATTGGCATGCCCCGAGGTATCGTGTGAACATGCTGGACAGTAGAGCTACGGTGGGTTTTACGTGCACCAGCTCTCTTAAGCGCACACGATTCCACAGCAGTCCAGCCAAACGAGAGAGGTTTTCACCCTCCCAAGTGCTGGCCAAGCTGGTTCTGCTTCACTTTCCGTGTTCTTATGGGAACGGAGCTTAACGACTAGGTCACTGGAGGACAACGGTGTGAACATTTATTCAATAGTTTCCCGGCACGGGTCAAAGGGTGTGGTATTTTTTGCCCTCTCTGTATACGAGGAGAGGGGCAAACTATACAAGTCACCCCCTCTTTATTTTAAGGTTAGAAAAAGATTACAGTTTTAACTTCAGTTCAAAAGTAACATTAAAAGTATTCTGATAAAATGACTTTGATCAAATGTTAATCAATTGAGAAACTACATACTTAAAGGATTATTTTCCAATACCTAAAAGTTGTCTCATCATTCGATATCTGCATGAACTTGGCGGCAGTGTCAGTTACAATTAAGGAGCTCACGGTTGAGGTGTTCAAAATTGTGGAATGGATCTCTGTTGTAATTACACCTGAAGCTTCAGCTGATAAGACCTTTCAGCGTGCTTAGAAAAGTGAAAACGTATTTACCCACGAGCGTGACTCATCAACACCCGTCACATCTCCTATTCCTTAGGGTTCACGAGCCGTACACTGCAAAAATCAATCTAGACTCAGTTAAAAAAAAAAAAATGCGTGTAATCTGTGGTGAGGAACACTGAAATGAAACTTGTTACAGTAAATGCTGGCCAAAGGGCAGATTAAATACACACACACACACATTTATATATCTATCTATCTCTCAATATGTAATGCTTCAGTTTCGTGCAAAGCGCCACCTAGTAAACATTTATTTTTTACTAAACTTAGTAAAACTTCTTTGAGTGCATATCGTGTGCAATCTATTTGCCGAAATTGGTGTCAATATGCTCATCCATTTCAGGTGCAGAATGCTGTTCAAATGGGAAGTTTAATTATAGCCACCGTGTACATAGAAGTCCTTTTATTTATTTATGCATATGCCAAGTATTTGTCTCCCCAAGAATTTAATCTAAGCCTACTTTTCTAATATTTTAAAATAACAAAATTAAAATAATTTAGTGCAATGCATATGCCAGTATGCTTATTGTACATAATTAGTCCAGAGTCACATAGAATGCACAGAGGAAAGTCCCTAAGACCAATTTTTAATGCATGGACATTTACAACAGTCGTGTCCAGTCAAAAGACAAAATAACATCATGGCTATAGGCCGAGGAAAATGGACGACCGTCTTTATACGATACAAAAAGCAGTTTAAAAAATCACCACCAGGCGGCGTCTTCCAATTTTGTAGTGGTGGATATGCAATTAGACTTGTTTCAAGTGACTTCACACTTGGATGGTAAAACTCTTGGATGACAAAATTAACCTATAGGCCTGTTCTACGGGACGTTTGGAAGGCATAAGTAACCAATAGGCTTACTACACGTGACGTCACTGAGCTATTTGGTTGTAAACAGGGAACAAGTCTATTATCTCACCGCGCATAGATGTAAAACATCTGTTGCATAACCACTTCATTGTTTTCTTTGCATGTTCATTTGTCTGTTCTATTCGCACTAAAACGTTTTAAAACGCCACCTGGTGGTGACATTTTGAACTTTTCTTTTACAAGCAAATCTCTTTCCCACGATCTCTTTAAATTTTCTTGTAAATCTGGTATTCCTGACCTGCAGTTTTCCCTGCACACCGCTTCGAATAACGAAACTCTAATTATGAATACCTTGTATTATGGTATCAGACAGGGTGCTTAGGATTTTCCTGCAATCATAATTTCGAAGGCAGGTGCAAAATTTATTGTTGGAAGCGCTTTGCAGAGTGGTTTTAGTATCGGACACAATGAGGAGATGTGAGAAAGTCCGAGGAATTAATTTTTTCAAAATATTAAACAAAGAATATATTTTTTTTTTTCGGTCAATCAATGCAAAAATGAATTTGGCAAATCAAGCTGAAACTGTTCAGTTTGATTAGACAAACTTTTCAGTATAAATTACTTCGTAAATTGATAAAATCCTTCGTAAAAGGTTTTTCAAATATTTAAAACATTTTGCCTCACAATAAACGAATAAAATAAAATTAAATAAATGAAAACAAAAGTAATAAATAAACGAATAAAATGAAACATTCTTGTTGCATTTTCGTAGCAATCATAATATTTATCTTCATAAACTAGTTTTGTATAGTGAAAATGAAATGGTATAGAGCCCATGGGGAGTAAATAAAAAACAGAATGATTTCTATAAGCAAGCAAGCAATAAAAATAAAGTGAATCCACATATACGTAAGCAAATCGTGGTGTGGGTTAACTTTTTCTATCTTTCGTATTGCTGAGGTAGTAACATTTTACTTTCCATAAATATTGCAACGTTAATATTAATAAAAAAGGACTCATAGAACTCCATCTTAATAAAAATGCCAGGGTAACAGATTTTTTTTTTTTTTTACAAAAGCAACATAAAACTAAAAGTAGCTCTCTTCGAAAAGATAAGAGAAATATTAACGAATTTTATGTGAAAAAAGACAAGATATAAGTACGAAGCAAAATAAATGAAATATAGATTGTTAGATTTATTTTATTAAGTCAAAGCACACAAGGACTGTCTGACAAAAGGAGGAATGCCTTGGGCGGAGCACTTTTTAAGGGATTCTAAACGCATATTCATGTTACATCTTGAGAAAACCTTCCTAAATTCTATAACGTTAGATCTACAGCCAAGCGATAGGCCAGAACCCTGGACCTTCGCACTTCAGCAATCTACCATACGTATGGGCGTCGGAGCCCAAAACTTTCGTTTCACATATCGCTAGTTATATGAAAGAAAACAAGAGGTATCCACAAAATTCTTGCTGTAAAATAGGTATAACATACACGAGCACCTATAAATCAGTTTCCGGAAATATTAAACTCCTCCTTCCATGAAATCTTGACTCCTCTCGCGCACACACGTATCTTCATTGAAAGAATAAAAAATCCAATTATCTATGAAATTCTTGGTTTTATAATGTTACAATATTAAGTGTTACAAGTGTGAATTCGTTCATCAGACAAACTTGCTTTGTCATTACAAATTTGGCAAAAATTATGTGCTTGAATTTATATAAAAAAACGACATTACTTTCCGGTACGTTTAATACACAGGGTGTCTCAAAAATATAGCGACAAACTTTTAGGGGAGGTAGTGAACACAAAAAGAATTCAGAATCACATAGCAATGTGGGGTCAAAAATATAGCTTTCATACACAGGCTATAGTAATCAATCACTTTTACAAAAGGTGTTGATGTGCCCGTGAAATTTATTTCTATAAATCTGCCAAAATGTAATTACTTTTTCGTAAATAATACTGAAAATTAATCTCGTAAATAACAGTGAAATAAAAAATACTGAACTAAAATTGATCGGCATATTTAAAATGTCATTTTGAATGCTGTTAAGGTTCGAGAATAAATCATTTGTAAAAAAAAAATTGGGGAGTTAACTATTTTTTATAATGGGTGGGAACTTGCTGATACGGTATTGTCCCTTACAACTGCCCGAAAGTGTGTCCATTTTAATATGGGGGCTCCCAGTGGGCGCCCACGTTACCCCCTATGAAGGGACGGACACAAGGACAAACATGCCCAGTCGGGGATCGAACACTGACAGCCTGGAGTTGAACCCGAAACGCAGTACGGCGCTTTACCCATTATACAACTCGGTCGGCGTTAAGTTAACACATTAAGCGCCAAAGCTCCCGTTACGGGAACATGTATTATATATTTTTTTTCTTAAAATATTTTAACGCAATTTACGAAATACACATTTTATATAAACATTTACACTATATAACACACCCTATAGTGTAAATGTTTATATAAAATATGTATTTCATAAATTGCGTTGAAATATTTTAAGAGAAAAAGTATTACTATAGCCTGTGTATGAAAGCTACATTTTTGACCCCACATTGCTGTGTGATTCTGAATTCTTTTTGTGTTCACTACCTCCCCTAAAAGTTTGTCGCTATATTTTTGAGACACCCTGTGTATTAAACGTACCGGAAAGTAATGTCGTTTTTTTATATAAAATTCAAGCAAATAGATGTTCCCGTAACGGGAGCTTTGGCGCTTAATGGGTTAACTATCATTTCACGCATTTTGTCGAGTGATTATTAACCGGTGTATGTTTTAGACCCCTCATTACTATAGGATTCTGAATCCTTATCATGTGCCCTACCGCCTTTAAAAGCATTGTCGCTATATGTTTGGGACACCCTGTATAAGCAGATAAATATATACAGGGTGTCTGAAAAAAGTCGTTGCCAAACTTAGCATGCTGGTCTGTCATTCCATGACGAACAAGATTTACACAGGAACTTGTGTACGGAAATGCAAACGGCAACCTCCAGAGGGATATGTTCGCAGTCTTATAGAAGTGTGATCCTTTCAGCCTAGCACGTTGCCGGAGATAGATTAATACGTTTATTGACGTAGAATTGGCCGATATGCATTACGAGTATGGTACCGCGAATGGGAATGGATAAGAGGTGGTACGGATGTACCTTAAGCGCAATGTTCGAAGGCGTGGAGGGCAGAGAGAAATGATGTCATAAGGTGTGTGACTTTTATTAAATGACTTATTTATTAATATGACTAGCTGAAGTACCCGTTCTTCGCACGGGAATGAATGGACTTTTTGATATTAATATTTGTTGTGATTACTATTTATTGTAATAAAGAGATATAGCAAAATGGATATCGCGTTATATTGTGTTCAATAATCATGCATACTGAATTTCAAGGCAATCGTTTTTACGGTGCAGAAGGCGATGCGGCGTAGCACAATCTAGTGGCGAGTTTTAGCAAAACGGATACGGCAAAAATATTCTTCGCATTCAGATATCGATGTATACGAATTTTCATGACGATCGGCTGAATAGTCTTGAAGTTCATGTGTTGACGCGACATCTAGTGTCAAGGTATAGGAAAATGGATCGTGCCAAACTCTTCCCCGTGTTCAAATATCTATGTATACCTATTTTCATAGCGATCATTCGCACAGTCAAGAAGTGATACACTGCAGGGCCATCTAGTGGTTAATTAAAGTAATGATTTGCTACAGCGCCGTCAAGCGGCGAGTTATAGCAAAATGGATAACGCCAAAATATTCTCATTGTTCAAATAGCTATGTATACTGATTTTCATAGCCACCGTTTGAATGGTCAAAAATTTGGCCTGCTGCAGCGTCATCTAGTGGCGAGTTAAAATAATAATGCATTGCAGTGCCATCTAGTGGTGAGTAACATCAAAAGTAACGCAGTTAGAATATATTCTTCGTTCTCAAATGTGTAAGTATAAAAAATTTTATGCCGATCGGTCGAACGGTATAGAAGCTGATGCGTTGCAGCGCTATTTAGCGGTAAGTTACAGCAAATGGATAGTGAAAAATATTCTCCGTGTTCTAATATTCGCGTGTACCAAATTTCATCGAAACTGGTTGGACGATATTCGCATAGCAAACGGCTAAAAGGAATAGAATTCGACGTTCTGCTGCGCCACCTAGTGAAAAGTTAGAGGAAAACGGATAGCATAAAAACCTTCTCCATGATAAAAGACTTAGGTGAACCAAATTGCATGGTGATCGGTGAAACGGTGCTGGAGTTTTTCAACCTACTACACACATACCAACATTCATTTTTATCTATAACCAGTCTTATTATACGTATATACCAGTCTCAAGTAAAATCCAGTTTCAAATCTAAGCCTCGCCAAAGTGCCAGCATACGCCATTTTGCAAGAGTTTTTTCAGGGAATCATTCGAAGCATTGACTTAGCAGCAATCAAAATGGGAAAGTGTTCGACCGCCAGGCATTTATTTGAAAAGTGGAATCCCTTAATACAGCCGCATTTTTTAAATTATCAACTATAACATGTTTTATTCATCGTTACCTCGATGTACTAAATGCAAAGATTTCAATTTTCTGAAATTTGGCGGATTTCCCCCAAGTTAAATCAATGTACTCAATTGGCGAGAATTCTGAAGCTACATCGCTTGAAATGCCCTAATAACTGCATTATTTCTGCACGGATAGTTAAAATTTAATGCTGTATTCTAAGAAAACCTATACACTTGTTTTCAAAAATGCTATTCCCTTACGCTTTCAGTAAATTGCGCCAAAAAGCCTAAAACTGTGCAAACCGCTAGAACTCACTCTCTAAAAATCGGCCTATCAGCCATTTTTTTTTTCGCCAAACTAAAAAAAATTACATATTAGTCTCGGATATCTTCGATCCTCATTGTTTTGCGTATA